>MDKI01265968.1:0-105251 GCA_005239505.1 Nicotiana paniculata | reverse complement strand
AAGTACATAAAATGCGAGGTAAATAATGCTTAAAATCACGAATTCTAGCCACACATCACTTAGACGATGTTATATATGTCTATGGGATATGGGAAAAGGTTACTGCATTATATACGCACCACCACCTGATCAACTGGTATATGTTGATGAGTTGCCCACAGTGGCCGAGATGATATGATGGGATGCCCTCAGAGGCTTGATGATGTTATGTATGTACAAACCTATGCATTACATGAAATTTATAAGCATATGCATGACACTATAATTATTTCATGATTTACAGAGTTATCCAGACTTACATGTTGAGTCATTTACTCCATGTTCTTTATATACTGAATTACATGCCTTACATACTCAGTAAATTATTCGTACTGACGTCCTTTTGTTGGGGATGCTACATTCATGCCTGCATGTATAGATAATCAGTTTGACGAGCCTTTATGGTATACGAGATTGACTTCAGCGAAGGATCGGTAAGACTCCACCTCATTCGGAGTGCAGCCAAGTCTATGAGTCATCGTGTCAGAAGTTTTCTACAGACTTATGGGTAGGCCGATACCCTGTCCCATTTGATATCAAATAATCTTAGAGGCGTTGTAGACAAAATTTCATTTTGTACATTATGTCTAGCCGGCCCATATGTGTTCATGTTTTAAGAAGAATAGTTTATTGATACAGTGTTACCCACTTATAGTTATGCATTACGGGTTGTGGTCATGTTGGCCCATGATAGTTACAAAAGAAATGAGTCCAGCTAACTCGACCTATGTATGTTGTAGTTTTGGTCGAATGATCATGAGTTATAGAGTGGTTCGTTCGGACCAGCACGGCACCGGATGCCAGCCACGTCTCTCCAGGTTTAGGGCATGACATATGTAAAGACAAATAAAGGCCCAAGTTAGCCTCCAATCATAAACAACAAGTGCACGCGAGCAATATCGTATATGCAACATTATTGCTCTCAATATCTTAGGCGAGGAGGCAGGGAACTATTTGTAAGCTTAGAACTATTAGCGCTGATTTTATAAATATGAGCCTTAGGAAGGTGACATTGTCCTATAGGCATGATTTCTAGTAGTAGCATAGCTAAGAAATGAAATAATTTTTTAGAGTCCAACATTAACAACGTTGATCTCATAAACAATTTTAAGCGAGTGACAATATCTTATAGGCAGGATTTCTAACAACTGACAATCAGACTTGATTTTTATAACACTTTATCCCTATAGGCATGTATCTAGGCGGAGCAGTAAAATAATAATAACAATAGCTAATTAGTCAATTAAGGTCCCATGGACATGATTTCTAGATGGGCATTAGTGATCCTATAGGCATGCTGTCTAGTAACACATAGCAGTAGACATGGGGAACACTAGAGTACTTAAGTTCATGCTTTGAAAGTAAACATGTTGAGTGAGTGCGTGATTACTATAGGCATGGTTTCTACTAGTGTGCAATGTATGGAGCCAAAACACTAAGTAGAGCACATAGGTCCTATAGGCAACAACCTCTCTACTCCTTCGGGGTAGGGGTAAGGTCTGCGTACACACTACCCTCCCAGACCCCATTAGTGAAATTTTACTAGGTTGTTGTTGTTATAGGTCGAAATTAAAATACCCTACTCCTTTTGTTAATCATCCCGTATGTTCAATTACAAGATTATTACAGACCCAAAATTAAATCTGAATAATTACATAAGCAGACCACTATAGGCCCAATGATAGGCCCAGTAGATAACCCAGTATTTTCCAGGACTTCAACAGCTAAGAGGCATGTCATGGGAATTAACAAGATAAGTATGCTAAGTTCCAGGAAACAATTCTATAGTAAAGCATGATCCAAACTTAGTCTAAGGGGACTTTAGACCTGAGGTTCTTAGTCATGATAGTCTAATAGGTTCATTATTTGAGGAACAATAACTTTTACATGAGATCTTAATACACCTAGAGAACAGGCTAGTAGGCATTTTCTACGACAGTGAACAAACAGCCTAACCTGTTGAGTATAGCCCAAAGATTAAAAGAAGTCATGGTAGAAAAAGCATATCAACTTAAAGTCAATAGAACATGCACACTCTAGGGCTTATGCCAATTGGCTATGCATAATAGAAGAAGCTAAGTATATTGAAATTCAACTAGAAGCTTTAGACAATGCTAAAGAGTGCAGGATTAAGAAAAAAACACAACAGAGTTACATGGTTGACTAAACATTGAGACAGTAATTGGCACATACGGTTCATGTGAGCATACATAAAGCACTCATCGGAAAAGAGTTCACTCAAATACGTTCTGGAAGGAGATGATCCCCTAAGAGTTTCAATACAAGAAATCAAGGAAAGACATGTGAAAGGATTCAAATAATAGGGGTCAAAATAGTAGAGTAGGCTTAAGGGAATAATTCCAGTCACACATAAAATAGGCATGCACTAAAACACAGAATCCAAGTAAGTTCAGATATAAAAAATGGGGGGTATAGGATAATGAGAACACATATGAGCATGAGGAGAGGAAAACAACATCATATTGATTCACAAAGGCCTGAATGACATGAATAAAAATAAAAGAGAATAAAATCGCAAGAGTTTAATTACTCACAAATTTATAGAATTAACGAGCTAATAAGGTAGACAGTAGGAACAAACGGCTTGCTTATCAGTAATACGGAGAGAACAGCAGAAATCCCAAATTTTCCAGTGCGTTAGAGTTCCCAAGGGCTTCAAATGAACCCCAGATAGTGCTCACACTAAGAGAGGTCGAATAGTGAAATTCCGGTGGCCTTGGATTTCAGCTGGCCAAGAACCAAAATATAGAACAAGAGAGTGAGAAAATAAGAGCAATAGAATCTTTTTTCTTAGTAATTCATAAAGAACGTCTCCAGAAGAGGAATAGGGGAGGGATTTATAAAGTGTAGAAATCGAACGAGTAAACATGGAAAACAATCATTCAAACACAAATAAGGAAAGAAGATCAATCAAGTTTAAGCAAGAACAAGGAATGTCACGACCCAAAATCCTGACTCAGGTCGTGATGGCGACCAACACCGAGGTCAGGAGCCAACAGATTTTTTACTAGTAAATTTCTTTATTTGATAAAACATCCACACACTTACCAAATTTTAAGCTTAGAAAATTTAAGTGAAAGTGGATAAATTATCCAACTTAAGTAAATATACCCATAAGGATCATGAACCAACATATACAGTTCCAAAAATATAAAGTCTACTATGTGTGTGCCAGGAACTAGTGTCACAAGTCTATAGGCGAACTAATAGAATATACAAAAGATGAAATAAATTGTTCTACTGTCTGAAGGAACTAGACAGAAATAAACAAAAAATAACTCTATAGTGCTGCTGAGAATCGCCAAGGGAAGAAGCTTACCGTGGAGTCAGGTCCCGAATATAATCCCAGGGTCAAGCTCCGGTCGGATAACCAGAAGCACCAGCCTCAGAACCTGTACAATTAAGTATAGAAGCGTAGCATGAGTACATAAACAGATATGTACCTAAGTGAGTATCCCGCCTAACATCGAAGAAGTAGTGACGAGAGGTCGACGTGATACTTACTAGGGTCAGACTATGTAAAATGAATATAGGCTAATCAGTAATAGCAGTAATGAACAGTAACAAGGAAATGAGCATCAAATAACAATCTCTAGTACCCTCATGCCATCCCTTTTCCATGGCATACAAGCTATTTAACCTTCTTTCTTTCATGAAATCAACAGTTACAATTACAGGGCTTCTCATAAATTACCAAACATATAACAGGCTATGAACGTACAGTCGTTACAATGTGAAAAGTAAATGTGCACTGCCGAGGGTCGAACGGCCCGAACCATAGATGCATCTATCTGCCTCACTCGCGAATCGGACACGCAACACGGGTAATATAATACTAAGACTACCCCTCTCGCGAATCATTCATGCAACTCGGGTTAATATAATACTAGGACTACCCCACTCGCGAATCATTCATGCGACTCGAGTTCCCGTATAAATACATGATTAGCAGGAGATTCCAGATAATTTAGCAGGGAACATACTAACAAGGTGAGAATTTAATAATGTCAACTTCAAAGCATAATTTGTTAGGACTTCACATGAGAGATTCGAGGATATTAGACTACTTAGACCATATGCAAGATCACATATATAACACGTAAAGCATGCTTGTGAGTCCTAAAATACCCGACAAGGCATAATAGTAGCTACACACGGGCTCTCGTCACTTCGTGCGTGCATAGCCCTCGTAAATAAGGACAAACAACCATTTATAATCACCTATGGGGACAATTCCCTCTTACAAGGTTAGAAAGGAGACTAACCTTGTGTCGAACCTACTCTCCGGGTCAAGAACACGCCCGAAAACTCCAAACTCGTCACCCAAGGACTCGAAACTAGCCAAATGTTATACAAATAAATAAATTTATACTCAAAAGTATGGAATTCTCCTATTTACTTAGTTATTTCACCTTACTTTGAAAAATCCTAAAATACACCCCCGATCCCACATGCTCGGATTCTGGAAATTTTTGAAAGAATCAATTACCTATAGCCTAAGGATCATTAATATACAGCTTTTGTGTGATTTCATGGCAAATTCCTTGGTAATTATTCCAATTTTTATAAAACCTAGGTTTTCACTCTAACCCTTAAATTTCCACTAATTAATGAGTTAATCTACGTAAGAATCCAAGTATTAGACTAAGTTAATGGTAGGAATTTCTTACCTCAAAATAGCCAGGTCGTTTGGCTCTCTTGCATGCTCAAAAATCACCCTAAGGAAGAAGAAGAATGCCCAAAAATGGTTTAAGTTCCGTTTTAAAAACACACTGCCCAGCTGCCCCTTCTATGCGTATGCATCAGGGGCAGTGCATACGCGATGAACAAATGGCCAGGGCCTGATGAGGCCTTCTATGCGAATGCGGAGAGGTCTTCGCGAACAGGGAGGCTAGCTTGGCTATACCTACACGAACGTGGCTGGGGGACTGCGAACGCACTGAGTAAGGGCGAAGCTGATCTGGCCCAATGCCCTACCCTATGCGAACACAGAGCACTTATGCGAACGCATAGGGAAATTTTCACCCCTGCCCAGATCCTTCTATGCGAACGCGACAGAGTAACCGTGAACGCATAGAAGGAAACCAGACACAGAAATTCTAGTGTTTTGCATTTAACTCCGAGGGGTCCGAAACTCACCCGATCCCCTCGGGACCCCGTCCAAAGGCACTGGCAGGTCAGTATTCATGATATGGACTCGCTCGAATTTTCGGAAACATGAGAAACAACAACGAAACTAAGAATTCGACCCCAAAACAAAATTGAATCAAACTTTGAACTTAAAGTTCTAGAATTCGCTTTCAATGCGCCGAACTGACCTATACTACTCCGAATGACATCAAATTTTGCAAGCAAATCATAAATGACATAACAGAACTATTCTCGGTCTTAGAATTCCGTTTGGACCTCGATAACACAAAAACATGTTCCAACCTAAATTTTAAACTTAAGGAAACTCTAATTTCGATATTGGGCGCCGAAACGCCCCCGGTTCATCCAAAACCCATTCTGAGCATATGCCCATGTCTGAAATCATCATACGAAGCTACCGGAACCGTCGAAACTCGATTCCGAGGTCGTTTACTCAAAATGTTGACCGAAGTCAAACTTTGGCCTTAAAGGCCAACCTTAAGGAACCAAGTGTTCCTATACCACTCTAAACACTTCCGAATCCCGAACTACCCGTCCCCGCAAGTCATAAATCATAATAAGCCGCTACAGGAAGTCTCATTTAGGGGAACGGGGTCCTGATACGCAAAACGACTGGTCGGGTCATTACATTCTCCACCTCTTAAACAAACGTTCGTCCTCGAACGGATCTAGAATCATACCTGAAGTGCTAATAAATGTGGATATCTCCTCCGCATGTCCTCCTCGGACTCTCAGGTCGCCTCCTCGACTGGTTGGCCCCTCCACTGGACCTTTACGGCAGAAACTCTATTTGATCTCAACTGGCGATTCTGCCTGTCAAGTATAGCAACTGGCTCCTCCTCGTAAGCCAACTTCTCATCCAACTGAATAGTGCTGAAATCAACCATGTGAGAGAAGTCGACGTGGTACCTCCAGAGCATGGATACATGAAAGACCGGATGAACTCCTGATAACCTGGGAGGTAAAGCAAGCTCATAAGCAACCCCTCCAGCTCGCCTCAATACTTCGAAAGGACCTATAAACCTCGGGCTCAGCTTTCCCTTCTTCCCGAACCTCATAATACTCTTCATCGACGAGACTTTCAACAGAACCTTATCTCCCTCTATAAATGATACATCACGTGCCTTCTGATCCGCGTAACTCTTCTGTCTAGACTGTGCTGCGCGGAGCCCTGAATCAACTTCACTTTATCCAAAGCATCCCTCACTAGGTCGATGCCATATAACTTAGCCTCGCCAGGATCAAACTACCCGATAGGAGAACGACATCGCCGACCATACAAAGCCCCAAATGGAGCCATCTCGATGCTGGACTGATAACTTTTATTATAAGCAAACTCGGCCAAAGGCAAGAACTGGTCCCACTGACCTCCAAAGTCAATCACACATACCTTGAGCATGTCTCCAATATCTGAACTGTCTGCTCCGACTAACCATTAGTCTGAGGGTGAAATACTGTGCTGAGGTCTATCTGGGTGCCTAACCCACTGTGTAATGCTCTCCATAAGTGCGAAGTGAACTAAGGACCTCGATCTGATATAATGGACACCGGCACACCGTGTAACCGAACTATCTCCTGAATGTAGATCTGGGCTAACTTCTCAGAAGTATATGTAGTAGCTACAGTAATGAAATGTGCTGATTTGGTCAATCTATCCAAAATGACCCAAACCGCGTCAACCTTCCGCAAAGTCCGAGGCAACCCAACCACGAAGTCCATAGTGATGCGCTCCCATTTCCACTCAGGAATGGGCATCTTCTGAAGTAGGCCTCCTAGCCTCTGGTGCTCATGCTTCACCTGCTGGCAATTAAGACACCTAGTCACATACTCCACAATGTCCCTCTTCATCTGCCTCAACCAGTAATGCTGCTTCAAATCACGATACATCTTCATAGCACCAGGATGAACAGAATACCGAGAACTGTGTGCCTCCTATAGAATCCTCTTCCTTAGGCCATCAACATTAGGAACAAATAAACGGTCCTGAAGTCTCAGAACACCATCCTCGCCAATAGTAACCTCCTTGGCACCACCCTGTACCACTGTCTCCTGAAGCTCTACTAAGCACGGATCATCGAACTGCCGGGCCTTAATCTCCCCCAATAACGAAGACTCAACAACCACATGTGCTAAAACTCGATGAGGCTCTGAAAGGTCTAATCTCTCCAGGCGGTTAGCCAAGGACTGAATGTCCAATGCTAGAGGTCTCTCCTCCGCTGCAATGTAAGCCAAGCTACCCATACTCTCGGCCTTCCTGCTCAAAGCATCCACTACCACATTCGCCTTGCCCGGATGATATATAATGGTGATGTCATAATCCTTCCGCAACTCAAGCCACCTGCGCTGCCTCAAATTAGGATCCCTATGTTTGAACAAATGCTGCAAGCTGCGGTGGTCTGTATAAACCTAACCGGATACCCCATACAAGTAGTGCCTCCAAATCTTAGGAGCATGAACAATCGCCGCCAACTCCAAATCGTGCACATGATAATTTTTCTCATGAACCTTCAGCTGGCGCGAAGCATAAGCAATAACTCTCCCTTCCTGCATCAACACACACCCCAAGCCAACGCGCGAAGCGTCGCAATATACGGTATACATCCCAGAACCGGAAGGCAATACTAGAACTGGTGTTGAGGTCAATGCTGTCTTGAGCTTTTGAAAGCTCGCCTCACACTCGTCAGACCATCGGAACGTGGCATTATTCTGAGTCAATCTAGTCAATGGAGCCGCAATAGAATAGAACCCCTCCACAAATCAGCGGTAATAGCCTGCTAGGACCAAAAAGCTCCTGATCTCGGTACCTGAAGTAGGACGCGACCAACTCTGAACCGCCTCAATCTTCTGAGGATCAACCTTGATACCTTCTCCGGATACCACATGCCCCAAGAATGCCACGTAATCTAACCAGAACTCACACTTGGAGAACTTAGCATATAGTTTTTGTTCTTGCAAAGTCTGGAGCACATCTCTCAAATGTTGCTCGTGATCCCCCAGGCTACGTGAGTAAATCAAAATGTCATCAATGAAGACAATGATAAAGGAATCAATATACGGCCTGAATACCTTGTTCATCAAGTCCATAAATGCTGCTAGGGCATTAGTCAAGCCAAAGGACATCGCCAGGAACTCATAATGGCCATATCTCGTACGAAAAGCAGTCTTAGGAACATCTGAGGCCCGAATCCTCAAATGATGATATCCCGATCTCAAATCAATCTTAGAAAACACCCGAGCACCCTATAACTGGTCACAAAAATCATCGATGCGCGGAAAAGGATACTTGTTCTTAATGGTGACCTTGTTCAACTAGCGGTAATCAATACACATCCGCATAGTCCCATCCTTCTTCTTCACAAATAAAACTAGGGAACCCCACGGCGATACACTCGGCTTGATAAACCTCTTAGCTAATAACTCCTCAAGCTGCTCCTTCAACTCCTTCAACTCTTTCAGAGCCATACAGTACGGAGGAATAGATATTGGCTGGGTTCCTGGAGCTAAATCAATGCAGAAATCAATATCACGATCCGGAGGCATTCCTGGAAGGTCTGAAGGAAATACATCAGGAAACTCTCGAACCACAGGCACTAAATCAATCATCGGAGACTCAGCAGTAGTGTCCCGCACATAAGCAAGATAGGCTAGACAACCCTTCTCGACCATATGTCAAGCCTTCAGGAACGAAACAACCCGGCTGGCTGCACTAACTGAGGAACCTCTCAATTCTAGCCTAGGCGACTTGGGAATGGCTAAAGTAAATGTCTTGGCATGGAAATGTAGCACGACATGATAAGGAGATAGACAATCCATGCCTAGAATAACCTCAAAATCAACCATGTCGAGCAATAAAAGGTCCGCTCTGGTCTCGAACCCACAGAAGGTGATCACACAAGATCGATAAATCTGGTCTACCACCACAGAATCGCCTAGAGGAGTGCACACATATATAGGAGAACCCAAGGACTCACGAGGAACATCCATGAGATGAGCAAATAAGGCTGAAACATAGCTATAGGTAGATCCTGGATCAAATAATACTGAAGCCTCTCTACCACATGCTGAGATAATATATGTGATCACGGCGCCTGAGGCCACTGCATCTGATCTGGCTGGAATGGCATAGAATCTAGCTGGAGTACAGAAAGATTGAGCTCCACCAGAGTGAACAAGAGTTGTCTGACCTTCCCCTGACTAGCCTCCACCTCTAGGATGACCCTTGCCGACCTGTCCTCCACCTCTAGGTGGCCTGCCTGTTGGTGCTGGACTCATAGGCTGATAACCCTGCTGCACTGCCTTGCCCCGAAACCTGGGACAAGTCGTCCTGATATGGCCGAAATCCCCACACTCATAACATCTCCCCGGAGGCATGGACTGCTGCCCGGAATATCTGGCTCTCTTATCCTGCTGTACCTGCTCCCTGATCCTAACCAATAACCCTCGATCCTACGAGCAATCTCCACTACCAGGTGATAGGAGTCCCCATATCCACCTCTCGGTCCATGTTTGCCTTAATGCCTGGATGAAACTCGGCTACAAATCTCCGCACTCTCTCAGCATCGGTAGGTAGTATCATGACTGCATGGTGAGACAACTCTGAATATCTGGCCTCATAATCTGTCACTGACATCTGTCCTTGCTCCAGCTGCTCAAACTGATACCGCAGCTCTTCCCTCTCAGAGGGTGGGATATATCCGTCTAGAAACATCTGAGTGAACTGCTCCCAAGTGATAGGAGGAGAATCTGCTGGCCTGTTGAGAATATAGGACTGCCACCATCTGCGAGCTCTGCCCTCTAACTGGAAAGTAGCGAAGTCCACTCCATGGGACTCTAGTATCCTCATGTTGTGCAGTCTGTCCCTACACATGTCAATGAAATCCTGGGCATCCTCGCCTCGCTCACCCTGAAGACTGGATGGAGCAATCAAGTCCATCTGTCTAATAACTTCTGCGGATCACCGTCCGCAGCTGGTCTGGGCTCAGGTGCTGCTACTACAGGCTGGACCCCACCCACGGGCAGTGTACCCAGGGTATGATAAAGTGCTGCTGTCTGGGCAGTAGGGGCCTGGGCTCCCCCTCTCGCCTGAGAAGCGGCAGGATCTGCTGGAAATAAACCAGCCTGGGACATAGTATCCATAAATCTCATCATACGACCTATGACCTCCTGGAAGCCTAGCGCCGTCATGAAGTCCACTGGAGCAGGACCCGCTGGGAGCACCTCCCCCTGCTCCTCTATAGTAGGATCCCCTGGTGGTGCAACTGGAATAGCTCTAGGACTCCCCCGTCCCCTACCTTGGGCCGGTGCCCTTCCCCGGCCTCTGCCAGATGTACGCGTCCTCACCATCTGTGAGAGAATAGAAGAATGAGATTTAGTAAACCATCAACTGCACGATAGATCATGAATAAAGAGAGGTTTCCTAACACCCTATAGCCTCCCGAAGATAAATACAGACGTCTCCGTATCGATCCGCAAGACCCTATTAGGTTTGCTCGTGACTTGTGAGACCTACATGAACCTAGTGCTCTGATACCATATTGTCACGACCCAAAATCCTAACTCAGGTCGTGATGGCGCCAACACCGTGGTCAGGCAAGCCAACAGTTAGTTTACTAGTAAAATTTCCTTATTTGATAAAACATCCCCACACTTACCAAATTTTAAGCTTAGAAAATTTAAGGGGAATCAGATAAATTAGCCAACTTAAGTAAATGTACCCACAAGGAACATAAACCAACATATACAGTTCCAAAAATATAAAGTCTACTATGTGTGTGTCAGGAACTAGTGTCACAAGTCTACAGGCGAACTAGTAGAATCTACAAAAGATGAAATAAACAATTCTATTGTCTGAAGGAAGTGGACAAAAATAAACAAAAGATAACTTCATAGTGCTGCTGAGAATCGCCAAGGGAATCAGCCCATCGTGGAGTCAGGTCCCGAATATACTCTCAGGGTCAAGCTCTGGTCGGATAATCAGATGCACCAGCCTCAGAACCTGTACAATTAAGTACATAAGCGTAGCATGAGTACATAAAACAATATGTACCTAGTGAGTATCCCGCCTAACCTCGAAGAAGTAGTGACGAAAGGTCGACGTGATACTTACTAAGGTCAGACAATGTGAAATGAATACAGACTAATCAGTAATAGCAGTAATGAACAATAATAAGGAAATGGGCATCAAATAACAATCTCTAGTACCCTCACGCCATCCCTTTCCATGGCATACAAGTTATTTAACCTTCTTTCTTTCATGAAATCAACAGTTACAATTACAAGGCTTCTCATAAATTACCAAACATATAGCAGGCTATGAACGTAAGGTCGTTACGACGTGAAAGGTAAATGTGCACTGTCGAGGGTCGAACGGCCCGAACCATAGATGCATCTATCTGCCCCGCTCGCAAATAGGACATGCAACACGGTTAATATAATAGTAAGACTACCCCGCTCGCAAATCATTCATGCGACTCGGGTTAATATAATACTAGGACTACCCCGCTCGTGAATCATTCATGCGACTCGGGTTCCCGTATAAATACATGATTAGCAGGAGATTCCAGATAATTTAGTAGGGAACATACTAACAGGGTGAGAATTTAACAATATCAACTTCAAAGAATAACTTCTTAGTCCTTCACATGAGAGATTCGAGGATATTAGACTACTTAGACCATATGCAAGATCACAGATATAACACGTAAAGCATGCTTGTGAGTCCTAAACTACCCAACAAGGAATAATAGTAGCTACGCAGGGCTCTCATAACTTCGTGTGTGCGTAGCCCCCGAAAATAAGGAAAAACAACCATTTATAATCACTTATGGGGACAATTCCCTCTTACAAGGTTAGAAATGAGACTCACCTTGTGTCGAACCTACTCTTCGGGTCAAGAACGCGCCGGAAAACTCCAAACTCGTCACCCAAGGACTCGAAACTAGCCAAATGTTATACAAATATATCAATCTATACTCAAAAGTATGAAATTCTCCTATTTACTTAGTTATTTCACCTTACTTTGAAAAATCTTAAAATACACCCCTGGGCCCACATGCTCGGATTCTGGAAATTTTTGAAGGAATCAATTACCCATAGCCTAAGGATCATTAATATATAGTTTTTGTGTGATTTCATGGCAAATTCCTTGGTAATTCTTCCAATTTTTATAAAACCTAGGTTTTCACTCTAACCCTTAAATTTCCACTAATTAATGAGTTAATCTACCTAAGAATCCAAGTATTAGACTAAGTTTATGGTAGGAATTTCTTACCTCAAAATAGCCAGGTTGTTTGGCTCTCTTGCATGCTCAAAAATCACCCCAAGGAAGAAGAAGAATGACCAAAAATGGTTTAAGTTCCGTTTTAAAAACACACTGCCCAGCTGCCCCTTCTATGCGAACAAATGGCCAGGGCCTGATGAGGCCTTCTATGCGAATGCGGAGAGGTCTTCGCGAACGCGGAGGCTAGCTTGGCTAGACCTACACGAATGCGGCTGGGGGGGGGGGGAATGCGAACGCACTAAGTAAGGGCGAAGTTGGTCTGGCGCAATGCCCTACCCTATGCGAACGCGGAGCACCTATGCGAACGCATAGGGAAATTTTCACCCCTTCCCAGATCCTTCTATGCGAATGCGACAGAGCAACCGCGAACGCATAGAAGGAAACCAGACACAGAAATTATATTGTTTTGCATTTAACTCTGAGGGGTCCGAAACTCACTCGAGCCCCTCAGGACCCCGTCCAAAGGCACTGTCAGGTCAGTATTCTTGATATGGACTCGCTCGAATTTTTGGAATGTGAAAAACAACAATGAAACTAAGAATTCGACCTCAAAACCAAATTGAATCAAACTTTGAACTTAAAGTTCTAGAATTCGCTTTCAATGCGCCGAACTGACCTATAGTACTCGGAATGACACAAAATTTTGCAAACAAGTCATAAATGACATAACGGAACTACTCTCGATCTCGGAATTCCTTTCGGACCTCGATAACACAAAAACACGTTCCAACCCAAATTTCAAACTTAAGGAAACTCTAATTTCGATATTGGGCACCGAAACGCCCCTGGGTTATCCAAAACCTATTCTGAACATACGCCTAAGTCCGAAATCATCATACCAAGCTACCGGAACCGTCGAAACTCGATTCCAAGGTCGTTTACTCAAAATGTTGACCGAAGTCAAACTTTGGTCTTAAAGGCCAACCTTAAGGAACCAAGTGTTCCTATACCACTCTAAACGCTTCCGAATCCTGAACCACCCGTCCCCGCAAGTCATAAATTCTAATAAGCCACTACGGGAAGTCTCATTTAGGGGAACGAGGTGCTGATACGCAAAACGACCGGTCGGGTCGTTACAAGGAAAGTCACATGCATATCCTATTCAATCAAGATAGGTAAAAATTGGACAAACCGTAGTTAAAATTAGCCAAAAATCTCGGTGAATCGGACCCATACTATCTTATTGAGATTGCATACAGAAGGATTTTCGTATGAATCTTGCATGTTGAGGACGATTGCATTCCATTCGGAGAGGTAATACTTTCCAAAATTAGTCAAGTAATAAGTAATACCACGAACGAGTAAACCATAACGAGATTGTACAAATAAGGTAAGCATATCGTGAAAGAATTTCATGATTTACCCGGGTTTTGAGGGAATTTAGGAGGAGGCATTTAGGGTTTGGCGTAGGAGTTAGAGGATGCAGAGGCAGCTGGGGGTGTGGGAATGGTATTAGGGTTTAGGGTGATGGGATACTAGGGAAGGTAGGGATTTATTATGGGTCGTTGATCATTTGAGATCAACGGCCAGGATCGAAAAAAGGAATTGTCACGACCCAAACCGGAGGGCCGCGGCGGGTACTTTACTCAACCAAGTACCAGTGTAACATATCTTTCTTATCATACTATCATGGGTAAATGATCCAAAAGGGTCATCATGACATAACCAAAATAAAACATAAGGGAATGCTAGACATAGGACGACCTAACATGATATAGAAACTTATACATGTGACATACGGGCCTATAAGGCGGACATGATCAATTGTAAACTCAAAACATAGGCTGACAAGGCCATACAAGTATCCATATAACCCACATCTGTCTACAAGCCTCTAAGCGTACATAAACATCATAAAGGTCGGGATAGGGCCCCGACATACCAATCAATACATGTCCAAATCATACTGACCAAATAGGCAACTCCACAGAAAGTGGAGTGCACCAACACCTTCTGCTGAGCTGATAGTCCACTAAGAGGACTTTCAACCTTTCTATCGGGACCTTCAGGCATGAAACACAGTGTCTCGAGGCAAAATGGACGTCAGTATGAATAAAGTACTGAGTATGTAAGGCAGAAAAGCATAAATAAGAACCGTAATGTAAAGAGAGGTATATGAGATACAACCTGTAGCATCTGAATGCCTCTGAGAGATACTGACTTGAAATGCATGATACATATAAATATACATAATCTTTTAAAAACATACGTCTCTGTGGGCATCATCATCATATTGTACCCGGCCTCAAAGAGGACTCAATAAAAACTTAGCCGACCATTATAAGGCTCGGTAGAATCGTACCCAGCCACGTGGAGCTCGGTAAAACCCAATTGATCTGTAGTTGTACAATAGGTGTCGTACCTGGCTGACTATAGCGCGGCTCGGTAGAGTAAATTAGATACAAATATATAATGCATGCTAGACTCATGGAGTAACATTCTCAACATTCCGGAGTAATGTAAGGTCGTTGCACCTTCGATTAACATTATGTACATCATACCATCAATATGAACTTCACTAGGATTCAAGGATTATACATACTTTCTTAGAATAACTTTATAAGGAAAGAACAACATGGACAACCTTAGTTGCTAGGAGTAGATTCATTATGAAATAGCGTATTGCTTATGTTCATTTCACTTTAGGTCATGCCAAAAGAAAGAAGGAAGTTCCTACCTTAATTTCATTGAGTCCTTAATACCTTCCAAGAAATTCTTCAAACAACTCAATTCAATCTACCATAGCATAAGGAGATTCATAATTAGTGTTGAGTAAAGACTAAGTGTGCAACTTAAACTAGTAGCTCGTTTATGTAAATTTGGGAAGCATCTCACCTGTAACAAGAGACTCCTCCAATAATATATACCATCAACAGTGACCAGAGAAATCTATCAATACATAATTATCAACAACAAGACACCATAAAAAAAAAAAAGCAAGTCACAACTACTTCACGACGAGCGGTGAGGTGTAATTGGAATTCGTATACCTCATATCACCCCTTATAGACTTCTCACTTTAACTTAATAGTATCATTAACATGATAATTAATTCATTCATGAATAAATCTTGCCTTATACCATATAATTATAACAACGTAAACAATCCA
The DNA here is from genome assembly GCA_005239505.1 of Nicotiana paniculata. Lineage (NCBI taxonomy): Eukaryota > Viridiplantae > Streptophyta > Magnoliopsida > Solanales > Solanaceae > Nicotiana > Nicotiana paniculata. Next base: position 89,651 of record MDKI01265968.1, on the reverse strand, counting down.
CAACTCCAATTATGCTCAATTAGCAACTTTATTCACTGGTTCATGTCTATTCCATCCATTTAATTAATCAATATCAAGATAACCTTAAGAAGAAGTAAGAACACAATATAATTACCTTATAAAGTGGATTCAAGTCGAAATCCATGTTATATTTAGCTTACAACAGCCCAATACACCCCAATCACTTCATACCCAAAACGACAACTATAGTAGTGTCAAACGTCCCGAAAATGTCATAAAGAACGACTAATCCACAATTTTACCATTATGTGGTGTTTCTACAAACCATTTATCCTCAAAACTCCATTAAAAAAAGAAAAATAGACAGCCCAAAAGTAACACGAAACAACCCACAAAACAGTCCATTACAAGTCGAATAATTCGACCTCACGGCTTCCGATCACCGTCCTGTGAGTTCTAACTATTAGAAAATAAATTTATCTACATTTATTCATATTTAGAAGCTTAATTACAGAAATAAGGAATTTTATTAATTATTAAATACCTTCCAAAACTCAAACTGCAAGGGAAAAGAGAGGCAATATAGTGATACTTACGTCGTAGAGATCGTTTTAATGTTATCGCTACTTGATTTCGTGCCCCGGATTATAATCTTGTTAGAAAACCTTGTGGAGTGCTTGAGAGTAAATTTAGGGGTCTTATTTGGTCGTGTTATCTGAAAAATTGAATAAAGAGACGAGATAAGGATATAAATATCCATTTTTTTGGAAAGTCAAAAAGGTGCTACTTGGCACCCTAACACTGGTCCTTCTTGCAACGCTTATAACTTTTTATCTGGGTATCGTATGAGTGAGAGGTTAAGAGAGTCGGAGAATATATTCAAAGAACTTAAATTTGGTATATAATATTTCCCAAAAAGACCTCATATAACACATGAAATGTATTGCTCAAAATGCTTTAGTGACACACCTACTTGTCACCTATGCAGTATGTGCAGTTTCGAGAAGCTACAAATATCTCTATACTCCGATGCCGTATCGACAAACTAATTAATGAGTTAGAAACTAAAATTGTAGATATTCAGTTTTATATGTGCATCATCCCGTAGTTCTAAGTATATTGGGAGAAAAGCGCCACTACATTTGACCTAATTTTTAGCACTTTTATGAATGTAACTTGTGATGACCTTTGCCAACTTTTGTTCCACAACTCGCTTGAATTCAAAACGTAACACACGAATGTCATAATCCTAAAATAACTTATAACATAGACTCCTTATCGTGTTAAGAACCTAGTCTCACCCCAAAGTGCTTGTTATAACATTCCAAACTTATCGACTTTCGATGAAACGTATTTTCTTCAATTTGTTTAGATTCTAAGCCTTTCCAACCATATTGGTACTTGTTATTCATGATATTAAATATTTGTAACCCCAAAGGTAACATGATTAACTTACTTTATGTACTTTCAAGGATGATCTCATTTCTGAGCTTACATCAATTGACTTACGACGCTGTTTTGCACACGAAAACATGGGCAGTAACATCATTCCCCCTTTTGGAACATTCGTCCTCAAATGTTGGTTGTTACGCTTATTAGTATCATAACTTATAGATTTTATGAATACTTTAATACTGTCCTTTCCATCTAGGCAACTGTTCTGTGAATAAGTTCAAAGGACAGGGTATTCCCCCTTTTGGCCTCTTTCTCACACCATGACTTGTGATCTGAATCCTTCCAATCTCGTAACTATTGCTCCCTTCAATTATGAAGCCTGTACCTTTATGCGTGACTCTTCTCTCATTTTTCCTCCAAATTTTAGCCAATCTCTTCGCCTCACTTTGTGAACATATATAGAACTATGACAATTTATCCCTCCGAGAATATATAGGTGTACTGAAGTTCATTGATCAGTACTTTGTTGAACTTACGACAATTGCTATATCTTAACACTTACTTCGGTTTAATTATTTCCAAGGTCTTTTACCCAACCCCAGGTTACTCTCTCATTGCTTGTCCTATATGTATAAATCTAAGTCCCTTAATGTTTCCTCACTACTGTTCATCTTAAGAATGACAACCTAATCTTATCTTATACTTTGGAACTTTCATCCAACTATTGTTGATTCACCTTAATGTTGATATATAGTCTACCACTGATAACGAAACCTCTTATGTAATATATTATCACTAGGGCTCATGTTTCATCAGGGAACATATGGAGTTATTTGGCTAATCCACTTAGGGACGATATTATACTTCAATAAACGTATTTCATAGCATCCGAACGTGATTCATCTTATAGGGGGTTATTTTAATCTTGTGCAATTCATGCAATCCCTTTTCTCAAAATCATTACTCAATCAAAGGTCTAAACTTCATTCTCTTATACATCACCATTACACCCTTATTCTACTATTAGGGCGACATTTCATCCCTTCTAATTGCTCCTAGTCTTAAACTCCTTTGAGTTCATTCAGGCTATAATAAGCTTTCTATAACTTAGGGAAACCATAAGATCTCTTGTTTTGATTTGTTTAATCCCAAGGCCTTACATATTCTTTTCACCTTCTCACTCACACTTTCTTATCCTTAATCCTATCTACCTAAAACCTTGTCGCTCTACCATAATTTAGCTTGTGACCTATACATATCTATTCATACTACTCGCAACCTTCCTTTAAATTACTAGCACCTTAGATTTCCTTTCGTGCATTCTTAGTTGTCTTTAAATGTAAGCAATGAGTTTTCCTGGTCGTTCTGCCACTTCTTGCATGAATCCTTGGCTTATCTTAGTGCCCACGAATACTGGAATTCCCTGTAACTCATATGATCTCAAATATCACTTTTGTTTTTTTTTTATTAGCCACGATAGGTGCCACTTTCTTATGGAGTGTATACAGTATTATAGTGAGACAGTTGTTACAAGACCATTTCTTCTCAAGTTATTATGCTTAGGTTGAAGCCTTCTTCCTTATTTCCTTAGCTAGTCTTTCGTTGTAGCGCTTAGAGGAGACCCTCCAACTCTTGTAAAGCTGCGAGATTATTACATCATATACCTGATGGAATTTTTGATGTTCTTGCTCGCCTATAATTGTCCCTAATTACTTACCTCCGCACCATTGTTCTCGTAGGGTTGCTTCTGAACTAGAATTTAAACTGTCTCATAGTGGCACTCTTTTTTATTTTCGTAATACTTATACAATATCTTTAATTACCCCAACTTCTATCTGAAATTCTTTTCAATAATTGAGATCTCGTATCCGTGATACTAAATTCCCTATGCTGGGGTACACTACATTTATCTTGCACGAGCTATTGATTTGTTTGTATCCTCTTGTCTAGCCATAACTAGTCTCTTCTTGAATCAACTACAGACTACTCGTTAGTCCAATCTCATATCTATATTTTTTATGTAACGCCTCTTCGGTTATGTCATTTGTCTTAACTTACATCTCGTACGGTCTCCTTATGTATCAAGTGTTCATTCCCACTTATTTATCAATATCATCGAGTTGAAGCCCTTACTGCTTCTCCCCGGTGTCATGCTTGCATATTGTTCTGTAGTCATATCATATCTATAGGATCTGAATAAATGCAATCTCATTCCTTTCACCTTTTTACCGTATTCTTCCTTTACTATTCCACAGTTACCTCTTCATCTTTGGCATTTTTTTCCACATCTTCACTGACATATTACTCACGTTGCAGTAACCCTTCTACACCAGGGATAATTGAGTTTCTTACGCACAAGGGTGACACCTGTTGTAACTAGCACACCTAGTCCCTTAAGCTTAACTTTGTTCACAGTGTTCGTTTTAGGGAAGCATCTTCCCGAATAACCTCTAATGGTTATTCTTCTTTTGTCCATTCTATTATCGACGGAAGGCAATCTCTATAATTCTCATGATGCCGACTATTATCAAATTATTCTATCCCTAATTCATGTTCAGTTTATCCTGTTCACCATCCCATACTGATTTCTATTACTCCGGGGTCTACCTTTTATTTCTAGTAATCTCGTTGGAGTCACCAACTCATTTCTCGAAATAGGGATATGACTTTATGGCTTATACTCTATTATTGCCTCAAGGCCTGTCCCCTCTTGTATTTTCCTTCACTTGACTATATACTCTGTCATCCTGTTATATTTTTATTTATCGTTACCACTCATTTATCACATCTTAGTCATAATGTTTCATTTACTCTCTTCTTATTCCCCAGCTAATATTCCTGTTATCACTTTATTCTGAAAACTTCAACAAAATGTTCTTTCACTTTTAGCTCCCCTTTCTTCATCTCACTGGCTCTTTGGGACGCCTAACATTCTCTCTTTTTTCTTTCTAGGGGCTGGAGTCATACTAAGGTTAATATTTATCCCTTCTAGGATTCCACTACCTATCTTCTGAAATTTCTCAATATTCTAGTATTCATATCTGACTGTACTATTCTAGAGTTCACCATTTGGGTGTCTCACAAGGATATCTATTACCACATTTTCACTATCCTTCGGAAATGTTAGCTAATGATAACAATCCATCCACAATTTTGGTTACCCAAACCCCAGCTTGATCTTGATATCTCATCCTTTTCTTAAACTATATGTGTTCGCTCCCATAGGGAATAATTGAGACGGGTGTGGTCAATTGTATATATCTTTATTACTATTATAAGTAACTCAAAATGCTCATATTTCTCTGCCTGAATAGTAAAAACTGATAATCTTCACTAACTGGGTACCTCGTACCCTTCTTCACCATGTTTTTTTTACTTGCTGAAACTTGTGTCTACCTTCCGATTCACTTATTCCGTTTTACCATATGAGTGGATTGATATTCTTGCCTTAGGGATCCTTATCAAGAAGCTTACACGTCTTTGTACACACATGATCTGCTGAAGACCTCATATTTACTCATCATAAGCGTGATGCAAAATCGAGTTCCTCTTACTCAACTCTTACAAAGCCACATTCAATCTCTTACCAAGTGTCTTTCTAGATGTAGGTATCGGTGTATTACGAATAAAATTTAGGAGTTTGAATTCTTGCAACTGAGCTCTACTACAAGATCTAGAGTAAGAAGAAAGAGTGACAGTCCTAAATGCCCTGTAGCCTCCTGCTTATAAGTGTGGTACACAACACATGTATAAACAATACTATATTAGACATGGCTTGTAGACTCCCTAGGACAGAACTGCTCTGATACCACTTTTATCACGACCCAAACCGTAGGGCCGCGACGGGCACCCGGTACTTTACTCAACCGAGTACCAACGTAACATATCTTTCTTATCGTACTATCATGGTTAAATGGGCCAAAAGGGTCATTATGACATAACAGGAATAAAGCATTAGGGAATTCTAGACATAGGATGACCTAACATGATATAAAAACTTATACATGTGACATACGGACGGATAAGGCCAACATGATCAACTGTAAACCCAAAACATAGGCCGGCAAGGCCATACAAGTATCCATATACCTGACATCTGTCTACAAGCCTCTAAGACTATAAACATCATAAAGGTCGGGACAGGGCCCCGCCATACCAATCAATACATGTCCAAATCATACTGACCAAATAGGCAACTCCGGAGAAAGTGGAGTGCACCAACACCTTCCGCTGAGCTGATAGTGCACTAGGAGGACTGCCAACCTATCTATTGGGACCTGCAGGCATGAAAGGCAGCGTCCCCAGTCAAAAGAGACGTCAGTACGAATAAAGTACTGAGTATGTAAGGCAAAAAATCATAAATAAGAATAGTAATGTAAAGAGAGATATAAGAGATACAACTTGTAGCATCTGAGTGTCTCTGAGAGATACTGACATGAAATGCATGATATATATATATATATATATATATAATATACACATATAATCTTTTAAAAACATACGCCTCTATGGGCATCATCATCATCATATCGTACCCGGCCTCAAAGAAGACTCGATAAAAACCTACCCGGCCATCATACGGCTCGGTAGAATCATACCCGACCATGTGGAGCTCGATAAAACTGTAACGACCCGGCCGGTCGTTCCGTGAGATTTACCCCATTTTTCCTATTTCTGCATTTTTTATGTAATACTATCTTATTTTTGATGTGTTGGATTAGTTGGTTTGGGTCCAGAGTAGTTATGGTGAGAGTTTAGGCATTTAGCCTTTTAAAGTATCCTAATAGTTGAGAAAGTCAACTGAGAGTTGACTTATTAGGGAACGATCTCGGAATGCAGATTATGGCTCGGATAGCTTTGTTAGGTGATTTGGGACATAGGAGCGTGTTCAGAATATATTTTGTGATGTCCGGTGTAGAATTTGGCTTCAATTGGCGAAAGTTAGTTTTTGGCGATTTTTGGTCGGCAGTGGAAAATAGGCTATTAGGGTTGGAATGGAATTCCGGAAGTTGGAACAGTTTCGTAATGTCATTTTGGATATGTCTGCAAAATTTCAGGGTAATCGGAGGTGTTTTGGTTGGTTTCAACGTAGTTGGCGAAATTTGGAAGTTTCAAAGTTCTTAGGCTTGAATTTGATGTACATTTGGTGTTCTCACGTTGTTTTTGGTGTTTTGAAGGCTCGACTAAGTTTGAATGATGTTATGGGATATGTTGGTATGTTTGGTTGAGGTCCCGAGGGCCTCGGGTGTGTTTTGGATGATTAATGGACCAACTTTTGGCTTGAATTCTGGGCAGATTGCTGCTGGTGTAAGGTTTTGGTTTCCTTCTACGCGATCGAGTGAGGATGTTTGCGATCGCGTAGGGTTAATTGGTGAGGCTGGATTTTTGTTAATCATGATCGCGTGGAATGGTTTGTGATCGCGTGCGTATGAGTGTTTGGTCAGTGCGATCGCGTGGTCTTGTTTGCAATCGCGTAGAGTTAAAGGGGCGTGTGGGTGAGTTGAGCTTTGTTCTTCGCGATCGCGTGTAATGGTTTGCGATCGCGTGGGTTTAAGTCTTGATGAATCATGATCGTATGAGTTTGTCTGCGATCGCGTAAGGTAAATTGATGGTGCAGCAGGTTTGTTCTTCGCAATCGCATGCCAAAGTTTGCGATCGTAGTGAAGGAATTATTTTAGCTCGGCAGAATGTTTAAAAGGCCAGAAGTGCGAATTTGGTTGTTATTTTCTCCCTTGTTGCATGCGGACTTGAGAGATTTTGAAAGAGAACTGAAGGGGAACCAAGGAAAATTATCTGGAGATAAGAATTTCAACTTCATAACACGTTTCTATGTCAATTCTTAAGTGATTAAACCATAAAAATTCTTGAAATTTAGCCAAGTTGGGGAAGAAGGGTCCATCAGAAATTTATTTTCAGTGGGAAATTGTGGTCCGATTTTAGTGTTCTTGGTATGTATAGAATCATGGGAGGACGATGGTTCCAATGATGTAATAATTATGGAATTTCGAGATGTGGGCCCGGGGCTCGGGTTTGGCCGAATTTCGAGATTTTTGATTAAATTCATAATTTTCGATTGGGTTGTGTTCCTTGAGCATATACTAATGATGTTGAAATGGTTTTGGCTAGATTCAGAGCAATCGGGAGCCAATTTGAGGGGTAAAGGCATAGCGGACTAGTGTTGTGGCCCGGTGGAGGTAAGTAATGGTCTTAAATCTTGTCCTGAGGGTATGGAACCCCGGACTACATATTTTCTCACTGATTTATAGAAAGGCGCACATGTCGGATGACGAGTATGTGGCGCGTACTGATTTTTGGATTGGCTAGGTCCTCTCTGCGGCAACTAATGAGTTGTATATTTACTCAAAATCTTATGTTAAATTATGTTCTAAAGATTTGTGAAATATTTGGGTTGTAAGCCGTGTTTGGGGCCTCGTGCCGATCTGTTTAGACCCCTTTGAGGGCGTTTTACTGCTGTTTTCCTCACAATCCGTTGATGATTTTACTCCACATCATTGTGCATACTGTTTTATTTGAAACTCAGCCTGATTAACATTACATGAGCATTAAAATGATGTTTCGGGTCGAGTACCCCGTTCTATTACTTCGCCCGAGGGGCTTTTCGAGTGGTTCCAGCGATTATGGCCGAGGGCCAAGAGTGATGATGATGTGCTAAGTGATATTAGCGCTTGGGCTGAAGGAGACCCTCTGGAGTCTGTACACACCCCCACTGAGCGCACCAAGTGCGGGTGATTGAGTGATTGGGAGGCATGAGTGGCTGTGAGGTGCTGAGTGATTGTGAGGTGCTGAGGGATTGTGAGGCATGCCCGAGGGGATGATTATGAAACATGTTTTGCCCGAGGGGCTACTTATGATTTTACTACATTCATTCGCATACCAAATCCTTGTTTTAAAGTTGTTAAAATGTGCATTGTTTTAAGGACTTTTGTGAAGTTGATTTCTAAGGCATGACGATTTCGTATATCTATGTATACTATTGGAAAGTAAGGCTGTGTATATTGTGACTTGATGACATTGATTTTTATGTGATTCTTTGCTACTTAGACTTGATTTATTTCCATTGCTACTGAGTTGGCGTACTCACATTACTCCCTGCACCTCTGTGTGCAGATTTGGGAGAAGATATCGAGCTGTAGCTTTTATATATATATCGCAGCGGAGCAGGATCGTGGGGATATATAAGTAGTTGTTCAGCGTTCGCAACATATCTTCTTTCCCTTCTTGTTGTATTTAGCTTTGATTCGGAGTTTTGTATCATAATACTTTATTTTGGCTTATTTCGCTAGATGCTCATGACATGTTGGCTCCGGGTTTTGGGGATGGCAGTACTGTATATAAAAATTTGGCCTATTATATTAAGTAAATTTTTGTATATTGTTATGAAATGCTTGAAACTTAAATGAGATTTTCGAAAGAAAATGTGAACACGCGGTAGTCGGCTAGCCTAGTTCCACGATAGGCGCCATCACGGCCGGTTAGGATTTGGGGTCGTGACAGTTTGGTATCAGAGCCCTAGGTTACATAGGACTCGACGGTCATGAGCAGGTTTAATAGAGTCTTGCGGATCGGTACGGAAACGTCTGTACTTATCTTCGAGAGGCTGCCAAACTTTTAGGAAACATTCTATATTTCATGAAATCTTTCGTGCTGATCTATTGATTCTTGAAATCTGAACTTACGTTGTTTCATTCTCTCACAGATGGTGAGGACACGCCATACCGATCAGAGTGACCAGTCACCGGCTAGACTAGTGAGAGGTCGAGGCCGCGGTCGAGGCCGTGGTAGAGGTAGGGGGCCAATCCGCGCAGCAGCCGGGGAAGTAACTCAGGATCCCCCTATTGATCATGATCAAGTTCTCACCGATGGTGTCCCAGCGGGACAGGCTCAGGCACCAGCAGTGCCTATGGTTATATCGGGTCTTTAGGAGGCTCTGTCTCAGATATTGTTAGTATGCACCGGTTTGGCTCAGGCCGTTGCCATGTCTTCTTCTGCCACCATAGCTCAGGCCGGGGGAGGTAACCAGAATCCAGCTTCCTGGACACCTGAGTAGGTTGCACAAGGTATTCAGGCACCAGGAGTCGCCCTAGCTCAACCAGCTGCTCCGGTTCAGGATTATGTGGTCCCTGCTATGCCTGCGGTGGAGCAGCGCAGGTTGGAGAGGTTCATCAGACTTCACCCTCCGACTTTCAGCGGTACAGAGGGCGAGGATGCCCAGGGATTTCTAGATAGGTTCCAAAGGATAATGCGCACCGCGGGTATTCTGGAGACTAGTGGGGTCTCGTTTGTTACCTTTCAGTTTGCGGGTGCTGCCTTTACTTGGTGGGAGTCTTTCGAAAGGCATAGACCGGTTGGTTCATCACCTCTTACCTGGAAGCAGTTCTCCACGATCTTTTCGGAGAACTATGTTCCTCAGTCCCACAGAGAGGAGCAGCGTAGGCAGTTTGAGCAACTGCGCTAGGGAGAGTTATCAGTCACTCAGTACGAGATGAGATTTTTCGAGTTGGCTAGGCATGCTTCTGAGATTATCCCTACTGATAGGGTGAGAGCTAGGAGGTTCGTAGATGGTCTTTCTCATCAGCTTCGGTTTTTTATGACTCGAGAGAGAGTATCGGGTGCTTCATTCGAGAAGTTGTTGAAGTAGCTCAAGATATTGAGTTTGTTCGCCGCTAGGAGCGGGAGGAGAGGAAGGCCAAGAGGCCTCGTGGTTCGGGCAGTTCCACCGGTGCTCCCTTCAGGGGACAGTTTCAGCAGGGTAGGGGCCATTCATTTAGGCCTCCTCAGTCAGGCCGCCCAGCATATAGTGGTGCATATTCAGGGCAGGGTCCCCGTGGTTCTCAGTCAGGACATACTTCATTTTGTTACCTCCCAGCTCAGAGTGCAGCTCGAGCATCTCCAGTTCAGGGTTCATCTATACAGGAGTCTTCTAGTGGTCGTGCAGGTGCTAGGGGTTTCTATCAGTCCCCGCCTCCAGCTCTAGGTAGTTGTTTTGAGTGTGGAGAGTTCGGGCACGGGTGGAGGCAGTGTCCCTGCCGTTCCGATGGATCTTCTTAGCAGAGAGGCCAGCCCTCGACTTCAGCTCCAGTCACTTCGCCACCCGCCCAGGCAGCCATGGGTAGTGGTCAGTCAGCCAGAGGCCGCCCTAGAAGGGGAGGTCGAGCTCGTATGTATGCATTTCCATCCAGGGCGGATGCTATGGCCTCAGATGCCGTGATTGCAGGTATTGTTTCAGTCTGTTGTCGTGATGCCTTGGCTTTATTTGACCCTGGTTCCACATATTCCTATGTTTCTTCATATTTTGCCGGTTTTCTGGATGTGCCCCGTGAGTCTCTTTTCACCTCTGTTCATGTGTCGACTCCGGTGGGCGATAATGTTGTTGTTGACCGCGTGTATCGATCATGCATGATATCTATTGGGGGTTTGGAGACTCGAGTGGAGCTACTATTTCTCAGCATGGTCAATTTTGACGTGATATTGGGCATGGATTGGTTATCTCCGTGCCATGCCGTTCTTGATTGTCACGCTAAGACCGTGACCTTAGCTATGCCAGGGTGTCCGAGGGTTGAGTGGAGAAGTTCTTCCGAGTATATGCCTACCAGGGTGATTTCTTACCTGAAGGCTCGACGCATGGTTAAAAAGGGGTGTTTATCTTATTTGGCCTTTGTGAGGGATTTCGGTGGTGAGACTCCCGCTATTGATTCAGTTCCTGTGGTTCGTGATTTCCCAGATGTGTTTCCTGCAGACCTGCTAGGTATGCCACCTGACAGGGATATTGATTTTGGTATTGACCTGGTGCCAGGCACTCAGCCTATTTCTATTCCACCATATCGTATGGTGCCAGTAGAGCTAAAGGAATTGAAGGAGAAGCTTCAGGAGCTCCTGGATAAGGGGTTCATTCGGCCTAGTGTGTCACCTTGGGGTGCACCGGTGTTGTTCGTTAAGAAGAAGGATGGGTCCATGCGTATGTGTATTGATTATCGGTAGTTGAATAGGGTTACGGTGAAGAACTGGTATCCCTTGCCTCGTATTGATGATTTGTTTTACCATCTTTAGGGAGCCAGAGTATTTTCCAAGATTGATTTGAGATCCGAGTATCATCAGTTGAGGATTCGGGATTCTGATATTATGATATTCCGAAGACTGCTTTCAGGACTAGGTATGGTCATTATGAGTTCCTGGTTATGTCGTTTGGGCTGACCAATGCCCCAGCTGCGTTCATGCAATTGATGAACAGCGTGTTTCAGCCTTATCTTGATTCCTTCGTCATTGTGTTCATTGATGAAATCCTGGTTTATTCTCGTAGCCAAGAAGAGCATGCTCAACATTTGAGGGTTGTGTTACAGAGATTGAGGGAGGAGAAACTTTATGCGAAATTCTCGAAGTGTGAGTTTTGGCTGGGATCGGTAGCTTTCTTGGGGCACGTGGTGTCCAGTGAGGGGATTCAGGTTGATCCAAAGAAGATATAGGCGGTGCAGAGTTGGCCCAGACCGTCCTCATCTACAGAGATTAGGAGTTTCCTTGGTTTGGCGGGATATTACCATCGCTTTGTGGAGGGATTCTCTTCGATAGCTTCACTTTTGACCAGATTGACCCAGAAGGGTGCTCTATTCAGATGGTCTGGTGAGTGTGAGGAGAGCTTTCAGAAGCTCAAATCAGCATCGACTACAGCTCCAGTACTAGTTTTGCCTGCTGGTTCGGGTTCTTACACAGTTTATTGTGATGCTTCCAGAGTTGGCTTGGGAGCGGTATTGATGCAGGACGTTAGGGTGATTGCCTACGCATCCAGACAGTTGAAGGTTCACGAGAAGAATTATCTAGTGCACGATCTTGAGTTAGCTGCCATTGTTCATACCTTGAAGATTTGGCGGCATTATCTGTATGGAGTGCAGTGTGAGATTTTCACTGATCATCGCAGTTTGCAGTACCTGCTGAGGCAGAAGGACTTGAATTTGCGTTAGAGGATATGGTTAGAGCTCCTCAAGGATTAAGACCTCACTATCTTATATCATCTGGGGAAGGCCAATGTAGTGGCTGATGCCTTGAGTCGCAGAGCAGAGTGTTTGGGAAGTTTAGCTTACCTTCCAGTAGCAGAGCGGCCGTTAGCTCTTGATTTTCAGGCCTTAGCAGGTCATTTGATGAGATTGGATCTATCAGAACCCCTACGGGTGTTGGCTTGTGTAGCCTCCAGGTCTTCTCTTTACAATCAGATTAGAGCATGCCAGTATGATGATCCACATTTTCTTGTTCTTCAGGACAGGGTAAGTCGCGGTGATTCCAGAGATGTGGTTATTGGTGATGATGGGGTCATGAGGATACAGGGACGTATTTGCGTGCCTAATGTAGGTGGACTTCGAGATTTGATTCTAGCAGAGGCTCATAGTTCGCGGTATTCCATCCATTCGGGTGCCGCAAAGATGTATCAAGATTTGAGGTAGCATTATTGGTGGAGGAGAATGAAGAAGCATGTTGTGGAGTTTGTGGTCGGTGTCTCAACTGTCAGTAGGTCAAGTACGAGCACCAGAGACCAGGTGGATCTTTTCAGAGGTTTGATAGGAGTGGATCACCACGGACTTCGTAGTTGGACTCCCACGGACTTCGAGGAGGTATGATGCTATATGGGTTATTTTGGATCGGCTGACCAAGTCCGCGCACTTCATTCCTGTTGGTACTACGTATTCATCGGAGAGGTTAGATGAGATTTATATCAGGGAGATTGTCCGTTTGCATGGGGTTCCAGTTTCAATCATTTCCGACAGAGGCACTCAGTTCACGTCCCAATTTTGGAGATCCGTGTAGAGAGAGTTAGGTACTTAGGTTGAGTTGGGCACAGCATTTCATCCTCATACTGACGGGCAGTCGGAGCATACCATTCAAATTTTGGAGGACATGTTGCATGCTTGTGTGATTGACTTTGGTCGTTCATAGGATCAGTTTCTGCCACTAGCGAAGTTTGCATATACTAACAGCTATCAGTCGAGTATTCAGATGGCTCCGTATGGGGCCTTGTATAGTAGAAGGTGTAGATCTCCGGTTGGTTGGTTTGAGCCGTGCGAGGCTAGGCTATTGGGCACAGACTTGGTTCAGGATGCTTTGAGTAAGGCAAAGTTGATTCAGGAGCGGCTTCGCACGGCGCAGTCTAGGCAGAAGAGTTATGCGGACCGGAAGGTCCGAGATGTGTATTTAATGGTTGGGGATAAGGTGCTGCTGAAGGTATCACCCACGAAGGGTGTTATGAGATTCGGGAAGAGAGGAAGGCTGAGTCCCAGGTTCATTGGACCATTTGAGGTACTTCAGAGGGTTGGGGAGGTGGCCTAGACGCTTGCTGTGCCTCCCAGTTTATCAAGTATTCATCCAGTATTCCATGTTTCGATGCTCTGGAAGTATGTTGGTGACCCTTCCCATGTTTTGGACTTCAGCACGGTTCAGCTAGAGGGTGACATGTCATATAAGGTAGAGCTAGTAGCTATTTTGGGTCGTCAGGTCACGAAGGTGAGATCTAAGGATATAGCTTCAGTGAAGGTTCAGTGGAGAGGGCAGCCGGTGGAGGATGCCACGTGGGAGACCGAGCGGGAGATGCGGGACAGATACCCTCACTTATTCGAGACTCCAGGTATGTTTCTAGACCCATTCTAGGACGAACGTTTGTTTAAGAAGGGGAGGATGTAATGACCCGGCCGGTCGTTCCGTGAGATTTACCCCATTTCCCCTATTTCTGCATTTTTTATGTATCGCTATCTTGTTTTTGATGTGTTGGATCAGTTGGTTTGGGTCCGGAGTAGTTATGGTAAGAGTTTAGGCATTTAGCCTTTTAAAGTAGCCTAATAGTTGAGAAAGTCAACTGAGAGTTGACTTATTGGGGAACGACCTCGGAATGCGGATTTTATGGCTCGGATAGCTTCGTCAGGTGATTTGAGAATTAGGAGCGTGTTCAGAATATTTTGTAATGTCCGGTGTAGAATTAGGCTTGAATTGGCCAAAGTTAGTTTTCGGCGACTTCCAGTCAGCAGTGGAAAATAGGTTATCAGGGTCAGAATAGAATTCTGGAAGTTGGAACAGTTTCGTAATATCATTTTGGATATGTCTGCAAAATTTCAGGTTAGTCGGAGGTGTTTTGGTTGGTTTAGACGTAGTTGGCGAAACTTGGAAGTTTCAAAGTTCTTAGGATTGAATTTGACGTAAATTTGGTGTTCTCGCGTTCTTTTTGTGTTTCGAAGGCTCGACTAAGTTTGAATGATGTTATGGGATATGTTGGTATGTTTGGTTGAGGTCCCGAGGGTCTCGGGTGTGTTTCGGATGGTTAACGGACCAACTTTTGGCTTGAATTCTTGGCAGATTGCTGCTGGTGTAAGGTTCTGGTTTCCTTCTACGCGATCGCGTGAGGATGTTTGCGATCGCGTAGGATTAATTTGTGATGCAGGATTTTTGCTAATCGCGATCGTGTGGAATGGTTTGCGATTGCTTGAGTATGAGTGTTTGGTCAGTGCGATCGAGTGGTCTTGTTTGCGCTCGCGTAGAGTTAAAGGGGCGCGTGGGTGAGTTGAGCTTTGTTCTTCGCGATCGCGTGGAATGGTTTGCGATCGCATGGGTTTAAGTCTTGATGAATCGCGATCGCGTGAGGTTGTCTGCGATCGCGTAAGGTAAATTGATGGGGCAGCAAGTTTGTTCTTCGCGATCACATTCCAAAGTTTGTGATCACAGTGAAGGAACTATTTTAGCTGCAGAATGTTTAAAAGGCCAGAAGTGCGAATTTGGTTGTTATTTTCTCCATTGTTGCATGCGGACTTGAGAGATTTTGAAGGAGAATTGAAAGGGAATCAAGGGAAATCATCTGGAGGTAAGAATTTAAACTTCATAACACGTTTCTATGTGAATTCTTAAGTGATTAAACCACAAAAATTCTGGAAATTTAGCGAAGTTGGGGAAGAAGGGTCCATGAGAAATTTATTTTTCTTTTGAGGATTTGAGTGGGCAATTGTGGTCCGATTTTAGTGTTCTTGGTATGAACATAATCGTGGGAGGAAGAGGGTTCCAATGATGTAAAAATTATCGAATTTCGAGACGTGGGCTTGGGGCTCGGGTTTGGCCGAATTTCGAGATTTTTTATTAAATTGATAATTTTTGATTGGGTTGTGTTCCTTGTGTATATATTAATGATGCTGAACTGGGTTTGGCTAGATTCGGAGCAATCGGGAGCCAATTTGATGGGAAAAGTCATAGCGAAATAGTGTTGTGGCCCGATGGAGGTAAGTAATGGTCTTAAATCTTCTCCTGAGGGTATAGAACCCCGGGCTACATATTTTCTCACTGATTTATATAAAGGTGCACATGTTGAATGACGAGTATGTGGTGCGTACTGATTTTTGGATTGGACTTTTTTGAAGTTTATTTCTAAGGCATGACGATTTCGTATATCTATGTATACTATTGGAAAGTAAGGTTGTGTATATTGTGACTTGATGACATTGATTTTTATGTGATTCCTTGCTACTTAGACTTGATGTATTTCCATTACTACTGAGTTGGCGTACTCACATTACTCTCTGCACCTCTGTGTGCAGATTCAGGAGCAGATATTGAGCGTTAGCTTTTATATATATATCGCAGCGGAGCCGGATCGTGGGGATATAGAGGTAGCTGTTCAGCGCTCGCATCATCTCTTCTTTCCCTTCCTGTTGTATTTAGCTTTGATTCGGAGTTTTGTATCAAATACTTAATTTTGTCTTATTTCGGTAGATGCTCATGATATGTTGGCTCCGGGTTTTTGGGATGGCACTACTGTATATAAAAAATTGGCCTATTATATTAAGTAAATTTCTGTATATTGTTATGAAATGCTTGAAACTTAAATGAGATTTTTGAAAGCAAATGTGAACACGCGGTAGTCGGCTAGCCTAGTTCCCGATAGGCGCCATCACGGTCTGTTAGGATTTGGGGTCGTGACAAAAACCTAACTGATTTGTGGTTGCACAACAGGTGCCGTACGCGGCCCACTATAGCACGACTCGATAGAGTAAACTAGAGACATATATATAATGCATGTTGGACTCATGGAATCACATTCTCAACCTTCTGGAGTGACGTAAGATCATTG
Organism: Nicotiana paniculata; assembly: GCA_005239505.1. Classification (NCBI taxonomy): domain Eukaryota; kingdom Viridiplantae; phylum Streptophyta; class Magnoliopsida; order Solanales; family Solanaceae; genus Nicotiana; species Nicotiana paniculata. The sequence goes on along the minus strand of MDKI01265968.1, from coordinate 73,189 downwards.
CACCTTCGGTTAACATTATGGACATCATACCAATAATATGAACTTCACTAGGATTCAAGGATCATATATCCTTTCTTAGAATAACTTTATAAGGAAAGAACAACATGGACAATCATAGTTGCCTGGAGTAGATTCCTTATGAAATAGCGTATCGTTTATGTTCGTTTCACTTTAGATCATGCCAAAATAAAAAAGTAAGTGCCTACCTTAACTCCATTGAGTACTTAATACCTTCCAAGAAATTCTTCAAACAACTCAACTCAATCTACCATAGCATAAGGAGATTCAAAATTAGTGTTGAGTAAACACTAAGTGCGCAACTTAAATTAGTAATTCGTTTATGTAAATTTTTGAAGCATCTCCCCTCTAACAAGAGCCTCTTCCAATACCATATACCAACAACAATGACCAAAGAAATCCATCAATACAGAATTATCAATAACAAGACACCATAAAACAACAACAAGTCACAAGTACTTCACGACGAGTGACGAGCTGTAATTGGAATTCATATACCCCATATCACCCCTTATAGATTTCTCACTTTAACTTAATAGTATCATTAACATGATAAATAATTCATTCAATAATGATTCCATCCTTATACCATATATTTATAACAACAAAAATAATCCACAACTCCAATTATCCTGAATTAGCAACTTTATTCACTAGTTCATGTCTAGTCCATTTTTTTTAACTTAATCAATGTCAATACAACCTTAAGCTGAAGTAAGAACATGATATAATTACCTTATACAGTAGATTCAAGTCTAAATACATGTTATATTTAGCTTACAACAGCCCAACATTCCCCAATCACTTCATACCCAAAACGACAACTATAGTAGTGTCAAACACCCCGAAAATATTACAAAGAACTACTAATCTACCATTTCGCGATTATGTGGTGTTTCTCAACACCTAACTACATTAAATAACAGAAAACTAGACATCCCAAAAGAAATCCGAAACAACCCACAAAACAGTCTATTACAAGTCGAATAATTCGAACTCACGACATTAGATCACCGTCGTGTGAGTTCTAACTATTAGGAAATGAATTTATCAACCTTAATTCATATTTAAAAGATTACTTACAGAAAGAAGGAATTTTATTAACTATTAAATACCTTCCAAAAGTCAAACTGCAAGGAAAAAGAGAGGCAATATAGCGATACTTACGTAGTAGAGATCGTTTTAATATTATCGCTACTTGATTTCGTGCCCCGGATGATAATCTTGTTGGAAACCCTTACGGAGATCTTGAGAGTAAAGTTAGGGGTCTTATTTGGTCGTGTTCTCTAGAAATTGAAGAAAGAGACGAGATAAGGATATAAATATCTATGTTTTTGAAAAGTCAAAAAGGTGCTACTTAGAACCCTAGCATTGGTCCTTCTTCCAACGCTTATAACTTTTTATTCGGGTGTCGTACGAGCGAACGGTTAAGAGAATCAGAAACTATATTACAATAAATTAAATTTGGTATAGAATATGTCCCAAAAATACCGCATATAACACACGAAATGTGGTTCTCAAAAAGCTATAGTGACACACCTACTTATCTACTATGCAGTCTCACGAAACATCAAATATCTCTCTACTCCAATTTCGTATTGACAAACCATTTAATGAGTTAGAAACTATACTCGTATATATTCAATTTGATATGTGGATCATCCCGTAATTCTAAGTATATTGGGAGAAAAGCTCCACTACATTTGACCTAATTTTCAGCACATTTATGAATGTAACTTGTGATGACCTTTGTCAACTTTTGTTCCACAACTCGCTTGAATTCAAAACGTAAACCACGAATATCATAAGCCTAATATAAGTTGTAACATAACCTCCTTATTATGTTAAGAACCCTAGTCTCACCCCAAAGTGCATGTTATTCATGATCTTAAATATTTGTAACCCCTAAGGTAACATGATTAACTTACTTTATGTACTTTCAAGGATGATCTCATTTCTGAGCTTACATCAATTGAATTACAACGTACTTTTGCGCACGAAAACATGAGGTGTAACAAGAATGGGCGGGTCGTTTGATCGGGTACCGACAAGGTTGATTGGAGGGGTTGTCTAGTTTGGGCTTGGGGTTATTGGGCTAGGCTACTAGGCTAATTTTGGTCTGAAAATTGGCTTAAAATTGCGCTACTATTTAAATACACAAAATTTATCAATACTAATTAAAAATGCTTAATAAGTAAATAAAAATATTACTTATGCAATAAAATAATAATTTAGCATTATAAAAATATAAAATACTACCTTAACACAAATAATGTAATAAAAGAGCACTTATGTAGGAACATAGGTTATTACTATAAACAATTACATAAATAACTAAATACAGATATAATTATATGAAATGATATAAAAATATTTTAAAAGATGTGTGGGTGTAAAAATAATAAATTCGGATGATTGAGTTATTGTAAATAATTCAAGGGAATAATTAGCAAATATTCAAGTTATTTTAATGCAAGAAAAAGCTCTAAAAATTGTGGAAAATTATGGAAAATGCTTGTATAAATCTTGTCAATTAAATAATGATGCAAAAATGATATTTTGAAAGTACGTATACTTATTTGAAAAATATGAGGGCAAAATTGGGTATCAACATTCATCATTTCATATCATATCTCAATCTCTTTTATCATACATTTTCACATCATATATCATCAATTTGGGCTGCTTGGTATGAGTGTTGTGAGCCCGAGTGAATGGATAGATTGATGCCTGAGTGAGGCCGAGGGCCTATTTGTGAGTGATATTGATGGGATCGGGTTGCACACCGCAATGGTTACTATTGACTCATAATGAGATCGGGTTGAACACCGCAATAGGTATTATTGATTCACAATAGAATCGGAGTGCGCGCCGCAACAGGTTTTATTTGCGCTCGGGAAGGATTTTCCCCGCCAGAGTCAGCACACCCACAGTGAGCGCAATTTCTATTGATTCGTGATGGGGTCGGGTTTCACGTCACAGCGGGTATCGTATAATGCTGATTGATTGAGTGTGATGAGTGAGAATTGAGACGGTTAGGGTGAGTACTCTGAGATTGTTAGTATGCGAGCCTTTCATTGTGTTGTATCATTGTGATGACCCAAAAGGGTCGTCCCCTATATTCTATCTAATTCTGTATTCCGAGGTCATGATGGTTTTTTCGCATGTGCGGGACCACAGGTGCGGTCCCAGGGACGCAGGTGCAGAATTGCTGGGCAATTATATCAAATCTGAGGGTTTATGTTATTTTTACCATTTTCGAATTGGAGAGCGAGAGAGAGGCGATTTTTGGATACTTATGCACCTGGGTAACTTGGGTAAGTGATTTATATCCATTATAGACCAATTTCCATGATTCCAATCTTAAATCCAACCTTTAATTTCGAAAAGTTTGGGTAGAAAATGGGATAAACTCCACAGACCAAATTATTGAGTTTTGATTAGGTTCTTGACCTCCGATTTGAGAGATTTTCATATGCTTAGACTCGTGAGTGAATGGGTGTCCGGAAAATATAATTTTTACCTGATTCCGAGATGTGGTCCCGAGGAATGTTTTGGGCGAATTTCCTAATTTTGCGTATTAGCTTCGGTCTTATTAATTATTTTGTTTCCTTGTGATGATATTTACTCTATGCAATCGAATTGTCTAGATTTGGGCCACCCGGAGTTAGGTACTCGTGGAAAGAGCATGGTATTGAGTTGATTAGCACAATCAAGGTAAGTATCTTGCCTAACCTTGTGTGGAGGAACTGCCCCTTAGGATTGAGTCTTCTATGTTGATTGTAGTCAGCGTACGCGATGTGACGAGTGTGTACTCGAACTTATTTGCAAATAGATTGCCCTTTGGGGATTTTTGGGTCTTTATGTTCCCCGTATATGAATTGAACTTGTTATATCTGAATTCCTGATTCCTAATCTCATCTCATCCTGTTCAAGTTAGAAGTACTTTCCTAGCATTCCTTGTTTCTTATATGATCTTAATTTACATAAATGAAGACTTTGTTTTTCCTACCGTTATGCTATGTCTTCCTTCATATGTTGCCTATTTACTGAGCATTATTCAAACTGAGTTTATTCGGTGAAGCTAATTGTCTAAGTGAGATTGGTTATAGCCGATTCCCTTGCCGGGATGATTTGGTTTCTTGGTTACGAACTTGAATGTATAGAATCGTTGTTATATTTGTCTTGTTTTCTCCTCGTTATGTTGTTCTCTCTTTGTGCTTGGCATTCCTCTCGGTGGCTACTTCTTACGAGCGAGTTGTTACCACTTTTTGTGATTTAAGTCTTTGTATTGATTTGCTCATCGCACTTTGTATTCGGCCTTGTTTGCTTTCGCGCTGGTTGTGGCAATATATGTTGTTTCTACCTCATTCTTGTTGTTTAACCCCCTGTACTGCATCACATATTTAGATTGGGACTACGGACAGAGATCCAGGAGCTTTCCCCTGTACTGCATCGCATATTTAAATTGGGACTACGGACAGAGATCCAGGAGTTTTTCCCTGTACTGCATTGCATATTTAAATTGGGACTACGGACAGAGATCCAGGAGCTTTCCCCCCTGTACTGCATTGCATGACAAATTCTGAGTGGCGGACTGAGTTCCGATAGTTTATGATTGAGGAGATTTGAATCGAAAGATATAAATATATATATTGAAAAGTATAGCTGAAAAGAAATTATCTCCAGGAAAAGTTATGTCTAAAGGACTTCTTTTCGAAAGTATATTTGAAAAACATTTGTCTTGCAGAATGATGTTATTTGAAAGAGCAGTACTTGGAAAAATATATTTTGAACATCACGTATTTTGATGATATTTGAAAGAGCAGTACTTGGGAAAATATATTTTGAACATCACGTATTTTGATGATATTTGAAAGAGCAGTACTTGGGAAAATATATTTTGAACATCACGTATTTTGATGATAATTGAAAGAGCAGTACTTGGGAAAATATATTTTGAACATCACGTATTTTGATGATAATTGAAAGAGCAGTACTTGGGAAAATATATTTTGAACATCACGTATTTTGATGATAATTGAAAGAGCAGTACTTGGGAAAATATATTTTGAACATCACGTATTTTGATGATAATTGAAAGAGCAGTACTTGGGAAAATATATTTTGAACATCACGTGTGTTGATGATAATTGAAAGAGCAGTACTTGGGAAAATATATTTTGAACATCACGTATGTTGATGATATTTGAAAGAGCAGTACTTGGGAAAATATATTTTGAAAATCACGTATGTTGATGATATTTGAAAGAGCAGTACTTAGGAAAATATATTTTGAACATCACGTATTTTGATGATATTTGAAAGAGCAGTACTTGGGAAAATATATTTTCAACATCACGTGTGTTGATGATATTTGAAAGAGCAGTACTTGGAAAAATATATTTTGAACATCACGTGTTTTGACGATATTTGAAAGAGCAGTACTTGGGAAAATATATTTTCAACATCACGTGTGTTGATGATATTTGAAAGAGCAGTACTTGGAAAAATATATTTTGAACATCACGTGTTTTGACGATATTTGAAAGAGCAGTACTTGGGAAAATATATTTTGATGATACTTGAAAGAGCAGTATTTGGGAAAGTGTATTTGAACACCCCGTATTTGAAGAGACTATGTTATAAAGATTTCTCTTTATAAAAATATATAAATATACATTCAGAGAAAGTATGTTTCAAAGAAGAAATTTCTCTATTCCGAAATGATTATATCTTTAAAGTTTTCAAAATGAACTCACGATTTAAAGGTTTTCACTCAAAAGTTTGACCAGTTTTATTAAGTCATTGGCTAAGGCCTAACGTGAATAAATTGATGAAGTGTTGAGTTGCTTGTGTTTTTGTTGGGTTGTAGTTCCCACAATTTGGATTGCATCCTTTCCATTCTCTTTGTGTATTTCTATTATGTTGTTTGTTGATCGTGATTATTGAATTTTCTTCCATATTTTTCGATCGTATCGTTAATTGCATTGAGAAATCTTTAGATAGATATTTTGGTTCGGTCATTTATACATCTTGCCTCTTTACTTATTACCGGTGGTGTCTTGACTAGTCCTCGTCACTACTTCACCGAGGTTAGTCTTGATACTTACTGCGCACCACTGTGGTGTGCTCATACTACAATTCTGCACATTTTTGTGTGGAGCTTCAGGTTATGGTTGTTGGTAGCTGCACAGATCGTTGCTGAGGAGACTCAAGGTAACCTGCTGCTGCGTTCGCAGGCTTCGGAGTCACCTTCCTGTTTTATTTCTATTCAACTGTACTTACTTATTCCTGGGTAGTTGTACTTAGATTTGATAGAAATATTTCGTAGAGCTTATGACTTGTACTTACCGGGTTTTGGGAAATTGTAAACTCTGTCAAGAATTCTATTTCGCAATTTTTAGAATTCCTTTATTATTGTTGTTTTTCAGTGGAAATGTTAGGCTTACCTAGTCCCTAAGACTAGGTGCCATCACGATACCCAACAGAGGGAAATTTGGGTCGTGACAATCACATAAAATATGCATATTGGCATATATAGATATGTTAAATTCCTCATATCATTCAGACTTGACATATTTTATCTGTGTTGAGCTTAACTATTAAACCTGGAAACATGTCTATATTCATGTACTAGTACCAGTAGATTATGAGTTCTCTTTGAGATATTATTGTCACATTTTCTGTCATTTCCGTATTGCTTAATTTTGTATATGGACTGTATTGTTCGAGCTAGTTGTTGTTGTCAGCCCAAAGGTTAGACTTGCTACACTCTGCACTACGTGTGCAGATCTAGGTACTTCCGGTCACGGTGGTTGCTGATTTCTGGAGCTTCTTCAGACGCTGATTATCAAGGTAGCTGTCTTGATGTCCACAGACCTTGACTCTCCTAATTTATCTTTTAGTTTTGTTTATACTATTCTACTTTCCTAGACAATGTTTCATTTGTCAGGATGTGTAATTGTATAGATGCTCATGTGTTCCGTGACACCTGGATATTTTGGGGAATTATGTATTGAGTTGTGATGTTTTCATCCAGTTTTATGAGATTTTTACTTACATAAACCTATTGCAGTATATTTTGAACTTAAGATGTTCGTAGTTGTTAGTTGTCGGCTTTCCTAGTATCATAATAGGCGCCATCACTACCCTTGTGATTTGCGGTCGTGATAGTTTTGATATTGATGTGCATGTGCTGATATAAGGATAGAGGTTTATGTGCTTGCAGCGAGATAAGGTGGGATTTATACGCGTGTTGCTAGTAAAGGAATTACTGATGCCATGTGGTGAGACAAGGGGCTAAATTTCATGTAGCTATATCGGGAAAAATATATTTAAAAATATATAATGCAAGGCTTACGCGGCGATACAAGGAACATCGTGATCATGACTTGTGAGATGTGAAAGATGAGGTATGGTACCTCGATTATGATTCTTATTTTACAATCTATGTGAAAAGACTTGTTGATTTGCACAATTATTGTATTTCCTTCATTTGATTTTACTTACACTTTTACTGTACTTGATCACTTCTTGTTCCTACCTTATGTGAACTCTTGTTTTCATTTATTACTTTATTATCTGTTGTTAGTCTTACCTCGTTGTACTGTTTCGTTGTCAATTATCTCTAGTTCTGTTATTAGATTATACTATATTTTGTTCAGGTTTCTTTTGTCTAAAAGGTGCCTTGACCTGGCTTTGTCACTACTCTACCGAGGTTAGACTTGATACCTACTGAAAATGAGCAGCTACAGTCGAATATCAAGAAGCTTTGAGCCAAACTCAAAGATCAAAAAGACTCTTTCCTCATTGAGAAAACTTATGCGATTTATTACATGAGGAGGAAGACTTTAGAGGAGGCCAGAGAAGGAATTGCCAACATGGATGGCTGCATCGCTGAGGCTCTTGAATTGGAGACAACTACCTTCGATAACAATCCTACTTGGCCCACTGCTTGAAGCTTCTCTGTCACAACCCAAATTGGAGGGCCTCGACTGGAACCCGAGGCCAACTCAACCGAGCGCCACATACCTTATTCTTCCTTCCTATAAGACTCGTCACAGACCATGACAGTCCACGCACATATATATAAGTAACAATATTGGAACTTAACTCACATAACTAATTCAAAAATATTTATACAGATACATAGGGGTCGACAAGGCCGTTGACATGTCATACCTAAAACTATACACAGGACACTGTCTACAAAACCTCTAAGAAAAGATGGACATAATATATAAGTCGGGAAAGGGTTCCCGACATCCCCATAAAATGAAATAACATATATAGAACGTGACTCGGCAATACTCCAGGAAGAAGTGGAGCTCACCAACCAAAAGTTGATATCTGGGGGTAGCCTACAGTGGAGGGTCCTCACCTCGCCTATCTACACATGCATGGCATGAAGCACAACGCCCCAGAAAAAAGGACGTCAGTACAAAGAATGTACCGAGTATGTCAGAAATGAAACGTAATAATAAGATACTATCTCGGGGAGGGATAAGAGTCAACTTATAACCTCTGACTTGCCGCTGAGGGCCATAACATATAGAATAAGACCCATCTCGTATATATGAATAAAACTATGATATAATAGTTCTGATTATATCATTCTCGTGACATTAACTGCCCAACTGATCAGTGGTAACTGCCTGACCGGCCGTAGCACGGTGGTAAATGCATGACTGCCCGACCAGTCGTAAATCGGTGGTAAATATGTAACTGCCTAACTGGCCGTAGCTTGGTAGTAAATGCATGACTGCCCGACTGGCCATAGCTCAGTGGTAAATGATGATGCATATAATACCATTATGAAAATTATCATCTTTATTGAATACCTTAATATTGAGTTAGGAACATACTTAGGCATGCTTTGAATATCATGTTACATGAATGAACAACGTATACCTTCTTAGGTACTAAGAGTAGAACCATTTGGAAATAACATTATGTTTACGTATCGTTACTTGGATCATGCCAAAAGAAAGAAGGGAGAGACTTAACATACCTGTGTCGATTCTCTTGATAATCCTTCTAACACACGAATTTTGTGATAAAACACGTAATGTCGGATTGAAGTAGGAAAAAATCCGTATGATATTCTTGAGAAAGGTTATACTGGGCTCCCTTAGAATTTGCAATTCACGCTACTATATCATGGTAAGGGTTCATATAAATGCTTTTTGGAGAATTCTCATCCGTAACTTTAGCAAGCATTTCCATTTCCATTTAATTATATAGGGAGGTTTTTTCTTTATCAAAGTGGGTGGGCTCCACTTTTAGGATTACTTGGCCAAAGAATTCTCTAATCTTGCCACCTAGCTCTAAGACTTGCCTAGTCAATATTGAATCCCTACTTGATGCCACGTTAATGCTTATCCACCTAATAATTAACCACCAAATTATTAATTAGCTTAATTGCTTTGTTAATCTCTCACTAAAAATCCATAATTTAACTAATTATCCACATAATTAAGAATTATCTCAGATTACTTAAAATGTTAATCATTTTTAACACACCTTATTATCATGGTCATGTGGTACCTTGTATGGCACTGGTCCATAAATACAGGGTATTATAGCTCGGAATGTATTTTATCCCAAATTGACAACCTTCAACGAAACTCATCTTTTTTGATATATTTACCATCTAACCTTCACGGAACTTACTTATCACCTGTTATAAATAGCATAAATGCTTATAACCTCAAAAATAATCTCATTCCCGAGTCTACGTCGATTAACTTACATCGAAACTTTAACGTACGAAAAGGCAAAATGTGACATCCTTTCCCCCTTAGAAACATTCGTCCTCGAATGTTTAAACTTGCAAGATGTACATAATATGCTCATCAATTATAAATGTATATGCCTTCTACGGATATACTCCAATGGAACAAATATAGGGCTCTCACAGGGTCAGGACATCGTCCCTCCATAAAGCTACTTCCTAATCCATTTGCCACCTACAATTCTGTTAATTTATCTTCAAGGCGCTGACACCTACTACTTATATTAATCATCTTTACTGGGCAATTTGCGTTAATAAGATTGAACATTAATCATAGTCACAGTACCTGATACCTCATCCGGTGTAGCCTCTGGGTCCTAATGACCTTCCAAAGCATACTTGCGGTTCTAACTACCGCTGGAGCTAGATGCTCCACCCCGGCCTCTACCTCTACCAGTTGATGCCTGAGGGCCTCACTCTAGAGGGTGTACTGAAGAAGAGGAGACTGTTATAGATCTAGTGGGCTGAACTATCCCGCCTCTGTCCTTCAGAGGACAATCCCTCATGAAATGACTACGGTCTCCATAGGTATAGCATACATTAGATCCCTGGCGACATTGTCAAGAATGAGCTCTACTACATTGACTGCACCGTTGAGGAGGCACCCTCATCTGCGCTGAATCCCTCCGATCTGAAAACATGAAATTCTCGAGACCTGGCCTGATTTAGAATAGATAGATCCTTCACAATGCGGCCTCTGCAGTTATCGGACACCATCAAAAGGATATGGTGGCATAGGATCGCCCGGAAAATCCTCAGGTTGTCTAGTAGACCTAGCCTTCTTACGCTGGCCCTCATCACGATTCTCATATTGCTGCCATTTTCGATCCTCCAATTCTGAGCATAATCCTGGATGCGGGTAATATCCATACTATTTAGTAGAGCAGCCGTGAAACACTTATTAATCGGGTGCGGCCCAAGTCCTACCACAAATCGATGCACTCGGTCACTCATCTAAGCCACAATCGTGGGTGCATACCTCACCAAGGAATCAAACTGGAGACTATGCTCCCACACACTCATATTCTCTTGTTTAAGAGCCAAGAACTTGTATACCCTTGCCTGACGAATCTCTTCCGGCAAGTAATGACTCAAGAAAGCTCCTGAGAACTCTTCCCATACCGCTGGAGGTGCATTTGTCCCTCTAGACAATTCCCAATTTTCATACCACTGAATCGCAACATCCCAAAATCAGTAAGAGGCCAACTCTGCTGACTTAGTCTGATGCATGCATCACCCTCAAAGTCCTCTGCATTCTATCAATAAAGTTTTGCGGGTCCTCATCCTTGTTGGATCCGGTAAACACTAGAGGGTTCAGGTTGATGAAGTCTCGAAGTCTCGCGCTAATATCCCTGTCAACGTAACCAACACCTGTACCTACCTGGTGTTGAGCCTGAGCAGCTACCAATCTAGTCAACAACCGTAATGCACTCCGCATATCTATATCCTCATCATGAGCAATAGGTGGAGGTACTGGGTTCCTCCTCATCTCCTCGGGTGCTGTCGAAATTGGAGAACTATGAGAGGGTGTCACACTTTCCCTCGGGGCCTCACTCTGGCCCTCACTAGACGTTGGTGCACTACTCATGTCAAGGGCTTTATTCCCTACGACTCTACTTTATTACATGGTCTAATATCAACAAGGAAGGGTAACCGATCCCTAAATGCCCTATAGTTTCCTGTTTATACACATTTATAAACAAGCATCTACTATACACGGATTGTAGACAACCCAAGGACATATCTGCACTGATACCAAGTTTGTCACGACCCAAATCGGAGGGCCACGACTGGAACCCGGTGCCTACTAAACCGAGCGCCACGTACCTTATCCTTCTTTACTATAAGACTCGTCACAGGCCATGATAGACCACATCAACTTAACTCACATAACTAATTCAAAAAGATTTATATAGATAGATAGGGGCCGAGAAGGCCCTTGACATGTCATAACTAAAACTATACACAGGACACTGTCTGCAAAACCTCTAAGAAAACATGACCATAATATATAAGTCGGGACAGAGTTCTCGACATCCTTAAAAAATGAAATAACATATATAGAACGTGACTCGGCACTACTCCAGGAAGAAGTGAAACCCACCAACCAAAAGCTGATATCTGGAGGCAGCCTATAGTGGAGGGTCCTCACCTCGCATATCTACACCTGCGTGGCATGAAGCACAGTGCCCCAGAAAAAGGGACGTCAGTACGAAGAATGTAACGAGTCTGTAAGGAAGAAATGAAACGTAATAATAAGATACTATCTCGGGGAGGGATAAGACTAAACTTATAACCTCTGACTTGGTGTTGAGGGCCATAACATGTAGAATAAGGCCCATCTTGTATATATAAATAAAACTATGATATAATAGTTTTGATTACATCATTCTCGTGACATTAACTTCCCAACTGATCAGTGGCAATTGCCCGACCGGCCATAGCGTGGTGGTAAATGCATGACTTCCCGAACGGTCATAGCTCGTAAATGTGTAACTTCCCAACCGGCCATAGCTCGTTGGCAAACGCATGACTGCCCGACCGGCCGTAGATCGATGGTAAATGATGATGCATATAATACCATTATGAACATTAACATCTTTATTGAATACCTTAATAGAGAGTTAAGAACGTACTTAGGCATGCTTTGAATATCATGTTACAGGAATAAACAACGTAGACCTTCTTAGTTACTAAGAGTAGAACCTTTTATGAAATAACATTATATTTACGTATCGTTACTTGGATCATGCCAAAAGGAAATAAGGGATAGCGTTAACATACCTGAGTCGATTCTCTTGCCAATCCCTCTAACACGCGTCTTTTATGATAAAACACGCAACCTCGGATTGAAGTAGGGAAAAATCCGTATGATATTCTTGAGAAAGGTTATACCGGGCTCCTTTAAAATTTTCAATTCACGCTGCTATAGCATTGTAAGGGTTCATATGAATTCTTTTTGGAGATTTCCCATCATAACTTTAGCAACCATTTCCATTTCCATTTAATGATGTAGGGAGTTTTTTTCTTTATCAAAGTGGGTGGGCCGCACTTTTAGGATTACTTGGCCAAAGAATTCTCTAATCTTGTCACCTAGCTCCAAGACTTGCCTAGTCAATATTGAATACCTACTTGCTGCCACGTTAATGCTTATCCAACCCAATAATTAACCACCAAATTCTTAATTAGCTCAATTGCTTAGTTAATCTCCCACAAAAAATCTATTATTATCCAATTATCCACATAATTAAGAATTATCTCAAATTACTTAAAATGCTAATAATTTTTAACACACCTTATACACCTTATTATCATGGTCATGTGGTACCTTGTATGGCACTAGTCCATAAATACCGGGTATTATAGCTGGGACCGTATTTTATTCCAAATTGACAATCTTCAACGAAACTCGTCTTCTTTGGTAAATTTTACCCTCTAACCTTCACGACACTTACTTATCACCTGTTATAACTAGCATAAATGCTTATAACCTCATAAATAATCTCATTCCCGAGTCTACATCGATTAACTTACGACAAAACTTTAACGTACGAAAACGTGAAATGTGACATCCTCGAGCACAAGTTTTGAGTCCTAGGGAACCGAAGAGGAAGCTGAAGACGAATAAGATAAGGATAAGGATGAAGGTACTGAGCCGAATGCGGAACAACCTTCATCTTCAAAAGACGTAGCACTTCTCTTCCTTCAGACTCCACTGACAAAACTAATAAATGAAATATATTTTTTTTAGTTTGTAATTGTCAAAGATTCGGCTTCTTACATAAGGAAAAATGGTGCTTCTCTCGTGATTGACTTCACCGTTATTCGATACGCCCATCACACTTCCGGTTACTCTTCTAGCCAATTGCCTTTAGCATCCTCTAGTTTCTTTTTGAGTTTTTGAATTATCACCTTGTTGGTCGACTCCACTTGTCCTTTAGCACTTGCATGATATGGAGAAGATTTGATCCTTTTGATATTCAATCCTTTCAGAAACTTTGTGACTTTAGAACTTATAAATTCTGGTCCATTGTTACAAGCAATTTCTTTTGGTACTCCAAACAGACAAATGATATGATCCCAAATGAAATCAATCTCTTCTTGCTCTCAAATCTTTTTGTAAGCACCTGCTTCTACCCATTTAGTGAAATAATCAGTTTAAACTAAAAGAAATTTTACATGCCTGGGCTCTTGGGGCAAAGGACCAACTATGTCAATACCCTATTTCATGAATGGCCACGGTGACACCACCAAATGTAGAAGCTCTGCCGACTGATGCACTAATTGCACACCACGCTGACATTTATCACATTTTTGTACAAATTCCTTCGCATTTTATTCCATCTGAGGCCAATATTAACCAGCCCTTATCAATTTATGAACCAACCAGTCTGCATCGGAAAGATTTCTACACGCCCTTTCATAAACTTCTCTCATAACATAATCAACCTCTGATGCTCCTAACATCGAGCCAATAGTCCTTGAAGAGATCTTCAATATAGTTGACCATCAACAAGGCAATAGTGAGAAACTTTATTTCGCAGTTCCCAGGAGGCTTTAGGATCTTCAAGCAATTTTCCATGACTTAAATATTCTATAAACTCATTTTTCCAATCCGAGATTAGGTTGGTTCAGTTAACTTCGCAATACCCATTCACGTCCAATGTTGAGTGCAACAACTGAACAACTACACCTAAATCGACTTCTTTCATTTCTGTGGATGACCCAAAATTGGACAACGTGTCAGCCTCCACGTTCTCTTCCCTTAGGATGTTAATTACCGACCACTCCCTGAACCGAGAAAGTAAAACTTGAACTTTAAGTACTGTTGCATCCACTCCTTTTTGGTGTCAAAGACTCTGTATATCTGATTAGTCCATGGCTAATTCAGGTGCAGCAACCAAAGCCTCATACTTGTCTTCATCGTTAGTCAAAGGAATAGCTTTAATGGCCTGTCTCAAGGCCTCTCACGGAGGAGTGATTAATAATATTCCAAGATCAGACCCTCTTACGTTGGAGGCTCCATCCGTAAATAGGGTCCATACACTAGAGATGGTTCCCGACCTAAGAACTGTTTCTTTAGTAGCTAAAGGCATCATTCCCTAGTCAACCACAAGTCGGCTAAAACATGTGCCTTAATGGCTGTCCGAGTTTTATTTTATATCAAATTCACTAATATCAACTGCCCATTTAGCCAATCGACCCGATAATCAGTCTTATGAAAGACGTTCCTTAAGAGAAAAGTCATCACAACGGCTATAGGGTGATATTAAAAGTAAGGTCTAAGCTTTCGAGACGCGACTACGAGAGCTAGAGCCAACTTTTCCAGGTGCAGATAACATGCCTCCTCTCCCGATAAAATTTACTAACATAATAAACAGGAAATTGACTATATTCCTCCTCCCAGATCAGGACTGCACTAACCGCAACTTCTGAAACCACTAAAAAATTAACAATTACTCACCCTCCTTCAGTTTGGACATTAGTGGAGGACTGGACGAGTAACATTTTAGGTCTTTCAACGCTTGCCGGCATTCCGAAGTCCACAAGAAATCATTCTTCTTTTTCAAAAGTGAAAAAAATAGTGGGGTTTTTCGATGACCTCGATATGAATCTGCTAAGGGACGCAACCTGCCACCCAACAAATGCACCTCATTTACACTTGTCATTTGGTCAAGGATATTTTCTACGGTCACAATCTTATCAGGATTTACCTTAATTCCTCTTTGAGAAACCAAGAAGCCAAGAAACTTCCCGAACCCAACACCAAAAGCACATTTTTCAGGTTTGAGCTTCATGTTGTATTTTCAAAAAATATCAAATGTCTCTTGTAAGGGAGTCAAATGACTTCATGCACTAAGAGACTTAACCAACATGTCATCAATACAAACTTCTATAGTTTTACCAATTTGAAGTTCAAACATCTTATTCACGAGCCTCTGAGAAGTGGCTCCTACATTTATAAGCCCAAAAGGCATCACATTATAGCAATAAATGCCAAACTTTGTGATAAATGAGGTTTTTTCTTGATCCTCCCAATGCATCCTAATTTGATTATACCGCAATACGCATCAAGTAAATTCATCAATTCATCCCCGGCCATAACATCGATCATTTGGTCAATGTATGGCAACGGGAAAGAATCTATAAGGCATGCCTTATTTAAATAATTATAATCTATACACATTCTAAACTTATTATTCTTTTTAGGAACAACCACTATGTTAGCTAGCCAATTAAGATAATTCAGCTCACAAATTTAACCTATATTTAATAATCGGGTTACCTCCTCTTTAACAAACATGTTCCTGGCATCAGTTATCGGTCGATTCTTTTGCTTCACCGGCAAAAAAATAGGGTCCAAATTTAACTTGTGGACAGACATATCTAGCGGAATACCTCTCATATCATAATGAGACCATGCGAAGATATCAAACTTAGCTTCTAAAAACTCAATAATTTTAAGTCCAAGTTCGGGACATAATCTTGTTCCCAAGTAAACCTTTTTATCTGAAAAATTTGCGAACAAAGCAATTTGTTTCAGTTTCTCTGCGGTTGACTTGTGGCATCGGCTTCTTTTGGTACCTGAATGGATCTGGGCATCTGATAAAAATCTGATATCTCTTCCTTTCCAACACCTTCTATCGGACCTAGAAGGCAGCATACATTGGTTCCTATAGTTGCTATTTGCTTGATCCGTCCACCTTGCTGCTGGATAAGGTGACTGCATTCTTTTTCCTAGCAGCCGGTCGATCACCTCTAATCTGCTTGACCCCATCCGGTGTAGGGAACTTCAGATTTTGATGGTAAGTTAATGGCACAACCTTCATTTAATGAATCCATGGCCTTCCAAGGATCACGATGTATCCATATCGCCATCCACCACCTCAAACAAAGTAGTATTTGTCACACCTTCGGCATGCGTGGGCAATGGAATATCCCCTCGAGTTGTTACACTTGTTAGGTTGAACTCGGCTAGAAGCTTTGTTGCCGGAATTATGTTTCTGGTTAACTTTACTTGTTCAAAAACTCTTAACTGGATGATATTGGATGAACTGCCTGGATCAACCAACACATGTTTAATTTTAAAATCTAAAACATTAAGTGATATTACTAAAGCTTTGTTATGCGGTAAAATAAGGCCATTCGCGTCTTCTTCCATGAAGGTAATTCTATCATCTACTAATGCTTCTCAAACTCTCTTGTCATGAGTTATTGATATCTTTGTCTTCTTTGCTCCAGAAAACATCACTTCATTTACTTCCACTCCTCCAAAAATTATGTGTATTGTGAAGTTGGGTGATCCTGCGGCCGATTTGGCTGGTTCTGTAGGATCTCGATTCCTCCCGTATTTATTTTTAGCCCGGTTACTTAGAAGTTCTCTAAGATGACCATTATTCAGTAACGCTGCAACCTCTTCATGAAGATGCCGGTAGTCCCCAGTCTTATGGACATGCGTTCCGTTGAATTAACACCACATACTAAGATCCTTTTGACTAGGATCTGACTGTATTGGTTTTGGAAATCTTGCCTCCTTGGTGTTTCTCACAGCTGAAACTAGTTCTACCAAAATAAAAAAATTGTAATCAGACAACCGAGGATATGTTGAATCCCCGGGCCCGATGGTTCTTTCTCATGTAAAGCTTTGGTACTCCGACCACGATCTGTCGTTCTATTCGATACAAATCTTTTCAAAGACCGAAGGTCTTTAATTCATCACTCTTCAGCTCTTTCATATGGGTGGAAACGATTCCTGGAAGACCTTTTGTCCGAATCGAAATCACTTTTGAACTTCTCTTGAGTCCGATCGCGATTGCGACCTTTGGATGACACCGAAGAGCTCAGCTGATCATCTTCAATTATGATTTTGGATTCATAACGATTATGGACATCTTCCCATGTGGTTGCCTGAAACTCCAACATGCTTTCCTTTAATTTTCCAGAGACATCTGAGATCAATGGATTGAGGCATTTGGTGAACACCTCAGCTACCTATTCATCTGGTACTATCGGCAAAAACATCATCTCTTTTTGTAATCGGATTACGAACTCCTGTAACAATTCAAATTCTCCTTTAGCGATTCTGAATATATTTGTTTTTCTAGCTTGGACTTTCCTCGCCCCAGTATGAGATTTAATAAAGCAATCCGCAAGCATTTATAAGGCGTCAATAGAATGCTCATATAAAAGAGAGTACCGTGTTAAAGCACCCTTTGTTAGGGTTTCGCCAAATTTCTTAAGTAGGACAGATTCGATTTCATGTCGTGCCAAATCATTTCTCTTTAAAGTCGTAGTGTAATTTGTGATACACTCTTGGGGATCTGAAGTTCTATCATAGAGTACAAGAAAAGGGACCTTTGGTGGCGACTATAGAAGTCGCACCTAAAATTAAGGATTAGTGGCGAGTAATCTAATTGCCGCTGAAACTTGCAGTTTTAGTAGCGACAAGTCGATTCGCCACAGAAAGTTCCACAATCAGTTGCAGATTTTAACGAGTCGCTGCTAGTATATGACAGCTTCATTTATCCAAAACCGAAACCCAGTCGTGGAAGGTTTCTTCAAAATTCCATCGCCAACGGAAGGTTTTCCCAAGTGGAAGCTTAAATGGATGGAGTTATAGAACATCATAGTGCCCCCGATGATGAAGCCGTTAAGTTACCCTTTTTCTCTAGCATTATTAGCATTTCTCTTTTTCTGTGGAAAGCCTTAATTAGTAGTCGATATGAAATCTTTTATTTGTAAGGAATTGGATGAGATGAAAAAAAATTAAAGGAGATGGAATATGAATTTGCTGCTCTCGTGAGATGCAAGCCAAAGTTGCGAAAGACACGGGTTCTTTTCAAGGTTGTCTTTTTATTTTTTTATCCTTGGTTTGTGTTTGGTCTGTTACTTTTAGTGGATGTATGTTTGATATTCTAACAATTTCTGTAAAAAAATCGTGATCTTTGGGTTATTAGATGGAAATAAGAATTTTTTTGTTAATCCCCTAAAATGAATGCCTGTTGCACTCCTTATTTGAAACTACTATAATGATACTTTATTTCGCATAGAGTTTGCTATCGTAATTGATTAAAATATTACCGGAGACATTGATGAATTTCAGCTCCTCTTAGTTGACATAATTAAATTCCTATTCTAGTCTATGAACGTGGACAAAGAGAGAGGGCTAGAGATTTTTGTTTTTATCTCCTTTTGGTGTAGCTTAGTAGAATCATACAGACACAAAATGAGTGGAATTATATGGAGGATTCATACAGCAAAGCCAATCGTAAGTAGTTTGGGGTTGAAGCCTAATTGTTGTTTTATATAGTTTGGAGTATTAAATTAATTGCTATCCTCCTATGCCAAAAACATGGATATCAAATTTCATGTTATATATGAATACACAAAAAATTTTGGTCTCAATACCTGAAATCCTACTAATATGTTTGATATTCTGAAAATTTCTATAAAAGAAGGTGATCTTTGGTTTATTTGATATAAATAAGGATTCTTTGTTCTACTAGAGTCTACCATAGTTGCCCCTTTGAAAGTTTTTTATTTCAATTCACTAGAATGCCATGTTGTCTAACCCTTTGATTCTTCTCTTTTTTATTTTGCATCTACTTAGATTGAAACCAATGCATCTGTAGTTGATTTTGGACACAAACTTATTTCATTATTTGTGATATAATATTTACGTGTCTTAATGTTTCTGCACAACTACGTACGTGTAATTTGGTATAGGTATTAAGCCTCATTAAAAGAAGGAAAATTGTAGATATATTCATGGGTTCTGTTAAATCAGTTGAGTTAAGTTCATTTTCATAAATGCTACAATCAAAGTTAGTCAAAAGATTAGGCAGATAGTTCATTAAGGGAATGGAATTGATGAAACAGGAAACATGAATGACATTAATGAAACTAGAAAAGTTTAGACATGGAACTTATGAAACTAGAAAAGGTTACTTTCACTCTCCGTATATATTGATGCACATAGCTTTTTTTTCTTTTGCAAAAGAAAAATAATATACTCTTGTAAGTGGCTATTCATATTTGACCAAACCTATTGTGTTCTCTATATTTGCATTTTATGTACTATGTGTATATTGTACGACTTTTAACGTATTTTCCTGTAGGTATTGCTGTTTTTGAATGCAGTTAACTTCATTTTTGCCACTTCTTTCTAGATGCTCTTATACTCGAAATATGTCGCGGCCGTGGCGATACAAGGTTAGTGTACTTGATTACAAATTTTGATTTTCTTAAAATTTGTGCCTAGTCACATTCACTTAAATTGGAACGGAGAGAGTAATAAAAACTACCAACACAACACATGGACACCGACTAACTTGCTTAAAGTTTCTGTATTTTGTTGTAGTAGTTGCAGCAAAACTGGTTACCCTACTGATTCGTTATTTTTTTTTTTGTATTAGGGTTTTAAAACATTTTAAAGTTGATATTGAAATTGCCATATGCATCTGAGCATGATTTGAAAATGAAGTGAAATTGAAATTAGCTGAAGTCCCTGTGATGTGCGAATCAGTCACGTAATAATCTTTAGTAAATTATTTCTAAGGGATTGTGGATTTGATTTATCCATTTTTAATCTCTACTCTACTATGTATCTATGATACTACCATAGTCTTTCTGATATAATTTCCTATGTTCACTGATTGGCTATTTATTACTAACTTAGCGACATATTATTTGCCTTTAAGATATGTTGGCTTCTTTTGACTATCAAATATAACATATTTATTTCTTTTGCATGCATTTTTGGTCATGAACTACTAAAAAGAAGACCAGAAAGAAGACCGAACACCGCATACACAGCGCATTGCTTTTTGCTAATATGTAAATAGTTATGTCATATCTGTTGTAATTACTATGGCACTTTAAGAATCCCTTAATCTGATGCTCTCATGGATATGAACATTTTAATCAAAATGTATGTAAATAGACATCTACCAATTGGCATGCAATATTGTCTACTTGCTTTCACACTTACAACATCAATTTTCCATTAGACCGACAACTAGAAATCATACAACATTAAATAATGTTCGGCCCGTTCTCCATTAGATCTGCAGTTACAAATCATATCAAAACTAAATAATGTTAACCTAGTATCAACAAGAAATATTCAATTTGCATTATTCTTTATTGAGGAACAAAGAATGAGAAATAGGCACGTAATTATAATACTTCTTTAATGATTCAGTTGTGAGCTTGCAAATCTTGAGTAAGGTTTTGACGTATAATACCCTCCACCATATGATATTTTTATTTTTTGCTTTTGTGTTGATGGCATTTGCTGAACACCCTCCCACCATAATATTTTTGAATCTGTCATTTTTTATAGTGAATGATTGATACTCTATTTGCGGTGCATCTCACTACTGATTTCAATTGATTGTATAGTATTTTGAATGATTTGCGGATTGGTTTAGTCGAGTTTGCTTGGTCAGTTAGGGAAGTATGGATTACATTCTTGTTGTTTATTTCTTTTTTCCCGGAGTTGATTGAACTACAACTAGTATAATTAATATTTTTGCATATTTGTAACACACCATTGTTTATAGTCCATGTAACATGGTCCATTTGTTAAATATTGTGACAACTAAGAGTTGAATATGGACTCCAATAATTTTAGTCGGGGGGATTAAGCTTCTTATCTAGTGGGTGGAGGCTAACTTTATGGTTTATTTTTTCTATGAACGTAAGAAAATTAAAAATAACTCTAGCTATCTGAAACTTTGTTTCTTGCTGCATTTATTTTGTGCGCTACTTCGTTACACATTTTATACCATGACTGTCACGAACCAAATTTTCCCTCCATTAGACGTATTGACGGCACATAGTCTCTACGACTAGGTAAGCTTAATAATTTGCGAAAAAAATGAAATTTAGTAAATAACAACTAAACGGCAATAGAATAATAAAATAACTGACAAGATGTTGCACGGCATGTACAAAACCCAACACTCGAGTATACACAGTATGTTTCCCAAAACCTGGTAGTCATAAGTCACAAGCTACAGAAAAAAGACTAGTATATCTATATACCAGAGTCTAAGAAAAATACGGGAAACTAAACGACATAGGAGGGAATAGAGGAAAACTCCGAGGTCTGCGGATGCGGAAAATATACCTTGAAGTCTCTGTACAGCAGCAAGCACTCTCAGCTAATAGCGGGGCTGATAAGAAGAACCTAGATCTGTACACAAAACATGTGCAGAAGAGTAGCTTAAGTACACCACAACGATACCCAATAAGTGTCAAGCCTAATCTCAGCAGAGTAGTGACGAGGTCAGGTCCGGGCCCTACTGGGATACAATAATAATAAGACAGATGATATAATAAAATGAAGTAAAACAGAGAATTTAACAGAAAGAATTAACAGAGAAATAACAACACAACACAATGAGATAACAATAGGGGCACTCCCGAGATACTGTCTCGTAGTCCCAAAAGTAAATATGTGAGGAGATTTCCCGAGGTACCGCCTCGTAGTCTTGAAAGTATCTTTGTTCAAATGGCGATAATCAATGCACATACTCATAAAAAGTATCATTACATTTTTCTTCACAAACAAGACAGGAGCACCCCAAGATGACACACCGGGCCGAATGATGCCCTTATCAAGCAACTCCTGCGACTGCTCATTCAATTTCTTCAACCTAGGAGGAGCCATAAGATATGGAGGAATAGAGATGGGCTGAGTGCCCGAAAACAAATTAATGCCAAAGTCAATATCTCTGTCGAGCGGCATGCTTGGAAGATCAGCCGGAAATACATATGGAAAATCCCTCACTATTGGGACTCACTCAACTGTAAGGATATCAATACTGACATCTCTCACATAATCTAGATACGTGTCACACCCCTTCTCAATCATTCGTTGAGCTTTAAGAAATGAAATAACTCAGCTGGGAGTATACTCTAAGGTACCTCTCCACTCTAATTGCGGTAATCTTGGCATAGCCAGCATCATGGTCTTGGTGTGACAATCAAGAATAGAATAATGGGTCAACAACAAGTCTATGCCCAAAATAATATCAAAGTCTACCATACTGAGCAATAATAAGTGGCTCTGGTCTCAAAACCACTAAGAACAACCAAACATGACCGATACACACAATCAACAACAATAGAATCTCACATAGGTGTAGACACATAAATAGGAGAACTAAAAGAATCATGAGATACGCCCAAATACGGGACAAAATAAGAGGACACATAGGAATAAGTGGAGCTTGGATCAAATAAAACTGACGCATCTCTATGATAGACCAGAACAATACCTGTAATGACAGAGCCGGAAGCAACTGCCTCTGTATGATCAGGAAGAGCATAATATCTGACATGGCCTCCCCTCTAGGGCAACCTTGACCTCCCCAACCTCCACCTCGAGCTGGCTGAGCAGGTGGAGTAGCTGGTGCTGAAATCATAGCCTGAGGACCCGGTGGAGCATGTGGTGCCTCAGAAGTCTATGAAGGTGCATCCCTCCTATGTCTGGGCCAATCCCTCACCATATGGTGAGTGTCACCACACCCAAAACAAGCTCTCGGAGGGCGTGGCTACTGTGATTGGCTCTAGCTAGGTCTGCCGAGCTGATCGCTAACAGCACCCCGTGCAGGAGGTGCACTAGATACTGGCGGTTTATAATAAGGCTCCTAGGCTAGAAGGGGCAAGAATACCACTGGAGTCTAGAAGTGATGAATGAACGGGGTGACTCACATAACCCCTACCATGTCAAACTGCAGCTGGGGCACGAGTACCACTATAAGTGCTAGACTCTCGAGACCTCTTGGCCTACCTCTCCTCTCTCTCCCGAGCAAGAATACGTCTAATCTCCTAGCAATACTCACAACCTGCTAGTAAGAAATATCCATCTCCAACTCCCGAGCCATGCTAATTCTGATACTGGGGTGGAGTCCCTCAAATAATCGACGAAACCTCTCTCGAACTGTGGCAACCAAGGCTGGTGCATGTCAGGCCATATCACTGAAGCGAACTACATACTCTGTGTTGCGCCTCTTTTTCTCGCGAAATCGGGTTTCGACATGTGACAAATCTTTTAAGGAAGTGTTAAAAGAGAGAGTCACCACCTAACGGGTTCAAGGTGCGTTAGGTCACCTATATGCATCTAACTCGGGTTTACTAGTTTGTGTCACCAAAGATCGGGTAAGGGCTCAAATTACCTCGAGTAGAAGGTGTTAGGCACTCTTCTAGATCCACAACTGTGGGTCCCGGCCGAACCCAAATATGAATTAGTCAAATAAATAGAGGGACAATAAGAAGTTTGGGCAGTTATTATAAAAATACTTTGAACAAATACAAACACTCGATTTAAAGACAAAATGGGGGGATCCTAAGGTTTTTTCCCAAAAGGATCAATTTGTGCAACTTAAATAATACTTTGTAACTCCCTCGAGATGGGGTATTACTCATATTATTTAGCGAGCACATACTATCATCTCCTGCTACCCGATTACTATCTTTAAGTTTGTTACCTAGAGCGCACTAATTGATTCTAAATCGTGCCTATGCATGCACTACTCGTCCCATGCCTACGGCCCAGGAGGAATTTGGACCTATATTCGGGGTGGTTCTAGACTTAACTTAGGTTGCTCAAAATGATAAATCTAGGAGACATTAAAAACATGTAGGACTACACATAAGGGCAATAAATGGCTCAATTTATCCTCCACATGTAAGCAACAAATGCACGCAAAGAGGTTTTACCTATTAGGCATGTGACAAATTCCATAATTAATACAAAATAGAGTCCCCAAGTCCTATAGTCATAGCTTCAATGTGATTCTAAATTTTAAACGTACATGCAGTTTTGCTTTCTTAGAACAACGAATTTGCAGATTGCATGTATTACAAATCCTATAGGGATGCTTTCTAAATTGTTTGTGCAGTAAAACAGTGAGACAATTGGTAGTTCAAAATTGCAGCATTTGATTTTATTAGCATACTTTTTAGGCGAGCAACAGGGTCATATAGGCAGGATTTCTAAGAATTGGCAATTGAAACTAGTTATTATCTTCTCATTCCTATAGGAACGCTTTCTAGGCGAGCAATTTAATAGGAACAACAATAATAGTAGCTAATTTGATTATATTCCTATAGGCATGATATCTACGTGAATATTGTAAAGAGCAGGTGTTTGTTAATCAATGTAATCCTATAGGCATGATATCTAACATGAAGCAATTTGAACAAATAATTACTGTGTTGCAGCATAATAGGTAGATAGTAACATGTGGGAAATGAACATGTGAGCAGGTGAGATTATTTACGTCCTATAGGCATGTTATCTGACAAACGCATAGAAATAGAGCATGTTGAACAAATTGAACACTCAGATACTATAGGCATGATTTCTATCTTTTCATGCAAACATTAGAATAGACCCATTATCCCAATTTACTAGTACCCCTATCGTTATTGAATAAAATTATAAAGTGTTACAAATAACTATAAGCCTAAGACAGGCCCAAAGTGTACCCTGCCCAGCCAGGCCTTCAATTTTGTCTTCACACAGATTTCAACATAGCCCAGAAACCACAAAAGAACTTGGATTATACCTAACATCTATAGTTGATCAAAGGATCCAAGAAAACAGTCATTTACACAAGCCAATTGGCTTATTCAGTAGGCATAGAGAGGACAGAATTGAGCAGTCGAGAAGAAAGTGGCCAACAACCTTAGGTCCTAGTGTGTCAGAGTTCACAAGGGCCTCAAAGTGGACCCCGAGTAGTGCTCACACTAGGGAGGTTAATAGAGAAGCTTTAGAGGGGCTTGGCTTTCAGCCGGCCAAGAAGTAGAGACATAGAATAGGGAAACAACCAATGAAAATAGTAGTAAAATAATAGGATTTGGAAGAGTGCACAGACATTACAAAGTGATCACATAGTGAACATATCAATACATAAAGTTCATGAACTCAAGAGACAAGTTAATGCTGCAAGTTTTTACATAACACATTGGGGCAAGGTATATTTGTAAGAGGTAAGGAGTCTTAAACTTCTTGGATTACAGAGTAAATAGACAAAAGAGTATTAGGCCAGTAAGACAAATATTTATCACTAAAAATTTCAAACTTAAAACACCACATTATGCTAAACACAGGGATTAAACAGTACAACCTATACCAGCAATGCAGATAGAATTATACATTATAGGGAAAACAAGTTAGGAAAGACTAATCTAAGGTAATTAGCTGTTAGTGGTATAGAATTGGCAGGGCAAGAACATACTAAGTGACAAACATAGTCATAAGAGAAAATTACAACTAGAGTGAAGGTCTTAACAGATTAGGGCATGCTAATAACATAAATCAATCACTATAGAAATTCAGAATCAGGCAGGAAATAAGATTAGGCCACACAGCCAGTGCAAACACTTAAATTTTCAATACATTAAGCTAAACATACTTCAGACTGTCCAAATTGCCTAAGCTAGATACAAAGATATTTTTTAGAACTAGCAGTTTAGGCGTGAGACAATGCTAGAGAAGTTCATGCTATAGGTAGAATCACACATGAAGAGAGTCAAGGGATTATATCAAGTCATCCAATTCCAGAAAACATAGATACACCAATTAGGACATAATGGAATAAACATTGTGAAGGTTGAGAACTAACCAGTTATTGCTCAACAAAAAAGAAAAGAACAACAATATGACCCAGAATCCCAGATGTGTCAAGTTCCCACGGGTTTCAAAGAACCCGGGGCAGTGCTCACACCCAAGGAAGGTCGGAAAATAGGAAATCTGGTGGCCTTGGATTTCAGTCAGCCAAGAGCCAAAGCAGAACAAAAGAGTAAATGAACACAGAGTCAAAGCTTTAGTTTTTCAGTGAAAATTTAGCGATTGAAGTCTGTCTCAGAGGAAGTGGGGGAGGGGTTTATATAGTGATAAAATCGAACAATAAACAAAGAAGCAGAGTGATTTAAGCAACCAACAAGGAAAATAAATATACAAATCGGTATGACAATCAATTTAAGAGATCTCTAAAACCTAGTTTTTAGGGAAATTGAAAATCAACAGAATATAAACGATTAATCGGACTCACAGTAGCATTGGACGAATATAGACAGAATAATACTCAAAATCAGGGTTTTTGAACCAATTTTGGTTCGATTTTAGAAGAGATCAACTTTCCATGTTTAGGCAATCACTTAGGGAATACCATAAGATAACAACCAGTATCAAAAGGGGGTCGGATATGGAAAGGAATAGCCATCGAATCCCATATTTGGTGGGATTAGGAGAAGATGTAGGAGGACATCGGTTTTAGGTTTCTTCAGAGGGGGAGGGGAGGTTGAGAGAATGTAAGGGGGCGGGTTATGGGGATAATGGGTTAGGGTTTCTGGGAGGGTAATTAAAAGGTAGAGAATAAATAAGGGTCGTTGATCTTGAGAGATCAACGACCAGGATTTAAAAATGAGTGAGGCGGGTCAAGTATAACGGTACCGACCGGGTTTTGGGTTAAGGGGTTATTGGGCTAAGGTACTGAGGTTTTTGGGTCATTTATTTGGTCCGAAATTGTTTAGAAATTGGGGCTAGTTTTTAAATACCCAATATTTATCAAAACTAATTTATAAAAGTAATTAATAGATAACAAAAATATTATTTGTGCACTAAAATGATTGAAAATAATAACTTAACATTATAAAAAATATTTAAAAAGTTACTTTGGCATGAATAATGTAATTATACATGAATATAGGTTATTATTGCAAAAATATGCAATTAGCCTAAAAATGTAAATGTAATTATAAAAAATGAAGTAAAATATTATAAAACATACATGTTGGTGTAAATAAAAATTTTGGATGATTATATCATCATAAAAATAATTTTAAGGATAATTATTGGGCATTTATCTACAATATATTAAAAACAGGAAACTCTTTAATGAAAAGTCAGATTACTATTTTACCCTTAATCTACAATAATTAATACGAAATTGCCATTTTCCTTAAAAATACTATTTTAACAATATATTAAAAATAGGAAACTCTTTAATGAAAAGTCAGATTACTATTTTACCCTTAATCTACAATAATTAATACGAAATTTCTATTTTCCTTAAAAATACCCATTTAAAAAAAACATAAAAAATAAAATAAAAAATCTACAACCTCACGCCAGAACCCAACAAACGCTTGGACGGAGACACCTTCTCTTTTAAACAAAAACCCTCCGATTAACTTCATGCCTGAACTGAACAGACGCCTGCCGATGCACACCTTATCTTTCAAACATTAACGATTATCTTCCCAACAGTTGCATCCATTGATTTGTTGTCTTTAAAAGCAGAACCTTATGGTTATTTCCTCACAGTGTTTTCTCTACTCTGCCTAAGCAATAGCTCTGGAATCTCAATTCTCCTCCACCAAATCCTTATATTTTTCAATTGGTGTTCTCCTAATAATCGTTTTCACCGCAATCTCTTTGCTACACAGATCTTTGCCACCATTACAATTTCATCCATATATTTTCACTCAAAAATTGTTGTCGATATTTTTCTTTCGCTAATTCAAGTTGTAAGCCCCTTTTTAATGTTTACCCATTATTTTATTATACATGCGACACAATGTTTTCCACCGTTTTCAATAAATTTTTAATCATTAATAAATATTCAAAAGTGTTATTAAGAGAATTTAACTTTTATTTACATACACTGTTACACTCTTTATAGTTCTGTTTTCTCCTAACGGCACACTACAATAATTGCTTTGTTCTTGAAATAATTGTAATTTGAAGATCTTTTTTAACTTTCATTTGTTGTTGTTTGCTTTGCTTAGAGTATAGATTTAATATTGTATGTACAATAGTTGCTTTGTTCTTGAAATAATTGTAATTAGAAGATCTGTTCTACTTTCATTTGTTGTTGTTTGCTTTGATTAGAGTTTATAGATTTAATATTGTATGTTTCTGCATTGTCTTTCTTAACTGATGTTGTCTCATAATTCCCTCGTTAGCCTCTGATTTCAATGGTTACCATCATACCCCCCAATCAAGATTACTCTGTTTATGGTTTGTTGATGGAGAAAAATGGGTTGCAATTCCTTACCCATGATTGTCGTGCCACCGCTAGCGAGTTATTGGAAGAATTATTTCCGGATGAAGGAGCGGCCGAAGAGATCCGCAAGGCTCTTACAAGAAAAAATCTAGGAAAAATCATCTCCTATCTTATTGATCAACATGTGAAAGATGTCAAATTTCGGCAGAATCCATACATTTGTGAACAAGTTGTTGATCATTTTTATTATTTACTCCCGAGGGCTAGGCGAACAAAAGTCTTCGCCAGCCCCCATATTTATGTCAAACGGAAAAGATATCAACAAAATATTGTAAGAAGGAAAAGAAACTAAGGAATAGCCAATGTTAATATGTTAGGCTTCTTATAGTTGCAAAATTAAACAAATCAAGATCCTCCTGCCATTTATCTGGTTATTTGTCTGTCTATCAGTTGAAAGCTTCAGCCCCATATCCACGGTCCAAACCACCTTCCTACTGTGTATGCCTATTAAGTTACCTTCCAGCCCTTAGCCCATTAGTATTTCCGTCAGTTGACCCTGTAATGTTGTATTTGTTCCAACATATGTGGAATGCATATTCTTCTTTCTACTAAGCCACGGTCTCCCTTACAATTTTATCTTACTTTATGTATTTCCTTACATATAATGTAATAATCTTTCTCTTTCTGCTATGTATAATGTATTTGCACCCATGTAACATAGCAATTTTCTACTGTTGATTTATTTGCTTCAACATCTTCATAACTTTTATATATTCCTATGTCCCTCCAAAAAATAAAACACTAACATACTTTCAAAACATAGAAAATATATCCTTAACAAAAGAACATCTGGTATTCAGTTACATGGTTAACTGTGTCATCTTAATGACCTAGCAATTGAAACATACAGATTTTATATTAAGTATCATCTGGTTACTGATCTTGCGCTTTTCTGGTTATTCTTCAGCTACCAATTTTAACTTAGTAACTACTGTCTTGGAGACTTGCCATATCCCTTCTATTTTTAATGGTGCAACACTAAACAATGCACTATGTATATGCTATATAGTGATGTCTCTTAGGTTTAATATTTGTAGAATATGATCTCATGTAGAACTTTGGGTTTAGGTATGGAATTATCGATGTTCATTCTGATATAAATTTAGAACTGTGTCATTTTAATGACCTAGCAATTGAAACATACAGATTTTATATTAAGTATCGTCTGGTTACTGATCTTGTGCTTTTCTGGTTATTCTTCAGCTACAAATTTTAACTTAGTAACTGCTGTCTTGGAGACTTGCCATATCCCTTCTGTTTTTTTATGGTGCAACACTAAACAGTGCACTCTGTATATGCTATATAGTGATGTCTCTTAGGTTTAATATTTGTACAATATGGTCTCATGTAGAACTTTGGGTTATAGGTATGGAATTATCAATGTTCATTCTGATATAAAGTTAGAAAACTGGATAGAAAATGGTACTTCCACACTATCGAGTAGTAAGCTAGGTCTTGTCAGTTAACAGGTTTTATCAGTTAGCTTTTTATGATTAAAGAGAGATTATTTAGGATAACTAAGTTCCTTTTCTAACCATCAATTGCATAAACCAATTTTGATACGCTATGGTCCAAGAACTTCTTGCTAATACCAAACATAAAGAAACAAAACTTGCTCTTATTACTGTAGATTACCCTATTTCTTTACTACTATCGTCATTCTTGCTATGGATCCTAGAGTCCTGATATGTTGATTGCAATTAGTGGGAAATTATAATGTGACCTTGATAATGCTATATTTATTTGGATATATTTGGGATGTGTTATTTGGATATATATGTCTTGTCAGTTAACAGGTTTTATCAGTTAGCTTTTTATGATTAAAGGGAGATTATTTAGGATAACTAAGTTCCTTTTCGAACCATCAATTGCATAACCCAATTTTGATACAATATGGTCCAAGAACTTCTTGCTAATACCAAACATAAATAAACAAAAATTGCTCTTATTACTGTAGATTACGCTATTTCTTTACTACTATCGCTATTCTTGCTATGGATCCTAGAGTGCTAATATATTGATTACAATTAGTGGGAAATTATAATGTGACCTTGATAATGCTATATTTACTTGGATATATTTGGGATGTGTTATTTGGAAATATAGGTCTTGTCAGTTAACAGGTTTTATCAGTTAGCTTTTTATGATTAAAGGGAGATTATTTAGGATAACTAAGTTCCTTTTCGAACCATCAATTGCATAACCCAATTTTGATACGATATGGTCCAAAAACTTCTTGCTAATACCAAACATAAAGAAACAAAACTTGCTCTTATTACTGTAGATTACACTATTTCTTTACTACTATCGTCATTCTTGCTTAGGATCTTAGAGTCCTGATATGTTGATTGCAATTAGTGGAAAATTGTAATGTGACCTTGATAATGCTATATTTACTTGGATATATTTGGGATGTGTTAATTCTAATATCTAAGCACGTGTGACAGTAGTGTCTATTTGGTACAAATTAGTTTGGTTTACACTGCTTCTCCTTTTTAACCTATGTGTCGTTCTATTTTTCCTTTTCCTTGGAAAAAAGTTGTTACTTATGAAGTGCTAGCTGCTAGATAAGAAATAGTGCAGAAAATAACGGTTATGAAAATTATAGAATAGTTGTGTCTGTTTATGAAGAAGTATCTCATTTTTATTCCATATTACAGATACATGGTATTATAATTCAATGTTAATCAAACATTTCCTCCATGCTCGTGGTATTAAAAATTTGCTAACTAAAAGCAAGATTTAGTAACATATATTATAGACTCATGCTATTCTACTTTGACTACATATTTTTCCTAAGCATACAGTTAATTACTCGCTACAAAACTAATTACTTTACTATTCTTATAACATGTTCTGAAGATTGCTCGCTCAAACAATTGGTGGTAATACTCTACTTATTTACTTTTTAAAAATGATTATCACTTCACTTTGTAGTTATTAAAGTTATTGCAATCTTTACATTATATTAACAAATGCTCCTGCCAGCACTATTGTGTTTGTCATTATGAATGCTATAATCTATTGTCTACTGGAAATGATATAATAGGTCAAAATAGAAACATCAAGATTTTTACCGTTGTATTATTTTTCCTTTGTCCGTCTACATATCTAACAATCATAGGCTCAGTTCAAATTGCGACTGAAGAAGAATTATCGAAACAATGCTTACCTATTAGTAAGGTACCAAAATACTCATCCGATTGGGTTATAAAAGTCTTAGTTGTTCTAAGGAGTTTAGCGACTCCATACAAAAACCAAAGGCACGAAGGTGTTTTCAAAACTCTTATATTAGTTGATGAAGAGGTTATACCGTTTTACATTTATAATCCATACTTTACTAATTTATGTTGTCTTTGTTAGTGGCATAAAAAGTGTTTGCATCTTTAATAGGGCACAAAGATCCAAGAAATACTTTTTAATAAGCATGTGGAGAAATGGAAAGACGTCTTTGAGCCACACAAAAGTTACTTCATTATCAATGGACGCCTAGATCGTGTCAATCCAAACTACTCCTCGGTTCACAAAGAAGTTGAAATAGCTTTTACTGACAACACTATCATCAAGGAATCTAAAACAAATATTTCCACCTAACAATTCTCAAATGATTTCTTGTTCTTGGAAGAGGCGGAAAAGTTAATTGACGGCACTATCTTTGGTAACTCTTTATAGGAATAAACAAATTATTTTCGTACATAAATACTACATATATATAAATACTTCTCTAATGACATACTTTTCCGATGTAGTTTCCATTTTAGTTAAGGTAAAACCACTTATTGGAGAAGGCTGTAGCAGGAGAAGAGAGCTAATAGTTACAAATGAAAGGTCAGTTAAACTGACGCATTTTTAAACGAAAAACGTACATTTTACGTATTATATAGGTAATGTAATACAACTAATATAATTTGCAATTTAAAACACATATTTGATCTTACAATTATCATTCTATGGGGAGATTTTGCTGAACATGATGGTGAACTTCTTGAAAAGATGAAATATGATAAATCAATCCTTGGCTTTTATGATGTTAGAGTCTCAATTTACAAAGGTACATACACCAACAATTTTCTGTATTATAGTATTCACACTTTAGCCTGTATTTATATTATTCACACTCTGTGGACTAAAGATTCTAAATAATTCCAACTTTTTTATTTAGGAAATTTTGGAATATCAACTATTCCTGTCAGCAGTGTGCTAATCAATCCAACAACCAAAAAGGCAATAGAACTGCGAAATTGGTACTTATGATAATTCTATTGCATTAGAAGTCATGGATATATTGCTGGTATTATCAACTATTTAACCTTGTTTTCATTATTAATCCTACGGGACCCTTAAATTTTCAATGTCTACTATATACTTTTATCTTGCTCACTTCTTCTATATTCTTCTACAAACTTTGCTATAAAAAATTAACACAATACAATACCAAATAATAAGCATGCTTCTCTCTTAAGATTATTCCTTCTCACCCCAAAACTATAACAATCCAGAATCTTTTTTTTTTCCACAAAACCTATAAACAATGATAGAAAAACTGTTCATTTGTCTGAATTGTTCCTAATAGTATTAAATGGCAGACGTGGTAATTTCTAATTAATCAACCATACAATTTCTATCTTGTCACCTTGTTATGTATGATCAAGAGGTGCATATGAGGTCAGCCTCTCTTTTTGACTTCAATGATAGAAACATGTGTTACAAATAGGGCTAAATATTTCTCAGTTAATGGTTTTTGTGTGTAATTTTTCTTTAACAAAATCTACAATCGTGATGCCTACATATTTATTAATTGTTCTAATTATTGTCTCATCAATATTTTAATATGTTAATTATTTTATCCTTATAAATAGATTATACATTTTAATAATACTTACTACAATACAGGCGCAATTCCATGAAGGCGAAAAATAAAGATATTGCATTAATACCAAGTAAAGCAATGAAAAACGCCAAAGAAGTGAAGTTAGTTGATATTATGGATGACTTACTTGTAGATGCGCCCGTAACTTCCTATAAATCTCTTTACAATATACATGGTTTATATTTTTTATATAATATAATCTAATACATTTCTTGTTGCTTATATCCAGGAATTATATTATAAGTTCAAAGAAAAAATTACAGACATTATAAATAAAGATGAGCCATGGTATTCTTCATGCAAAAAATGTTTCAAGAGAGTTGATGTTATAAATGATACTGCAACTTGTGACAACTGTAACATAGAAAATGTTGATTATGCAAGGAGGTGAGATTGAAGAACTCCTTAATTATTTCATTTAAATGAAACAATTAAGAATTTTCTTATTAATGTGCAATTTTTTAGATATTTTTTAAGAATTGAAGTTTATGCTGGACAACGACGTGTTTGTGTTATACTTTTTGACGCTGCAGAATATTTGTTTAGTTGCGAGGTCAAGGAGTATATTCAATCAATCTCTACGAAAGTCTGAATATTCTTTATTACAAATTTAAGTATACTAATACTTTGAAAGTATTTCAATAAAAGGAAAATACATTAATTTCAATTGTATTCTTGTTCTTCAATTGTGCAGAAGGAAGAATCTAATTACTACCGCAAGTTGGTGTTGAGTAAAGATAAAGAATTTATTTTTCTTGTGAAGATTGATAAGAAAATGAAAATACAGGGAGGAGTTTAATAGCTCAAGAGATACATAAATTTTAAGACGTTGCCACAATCAATGTCCAAGAAGAAGATAAATCAGAAAAGATACGAAAAAAGAGGTCAAAAAGAAACAATGAATATCAACGTCCTATTAGTAATAAAAAAATTAAAGTTAGAAAAAAATTAGTGCTATTTCTTTATGGACAAATAAACTATGAAATATTTTTATTTGTAAAGTTGTATTGGTAGTAGTATTATCGTATTTTGTAAACTTAATCATTCTTATATCATTATGTAAAGACAAATTGTGCTAGCAGAGCATTAAATAAAATTTGCATTCTTCACATAAAAAATTTCAATCAAAATTCTTCTAATACTTTTAATCGTATTTATTTTACAGATTATATAATTTATTCTTACATATAGGCAATTATTCAATCGGAAAAAGACATTAATCCCCTACATATTATAGGTATATATTTAGCTAAATAATTCATTGTTATTGTAAATTTTAATATCAACTACTAAAATCGTTACATATGAAACATAATATCATTTTATTTAAGGAAGAAGTATGTTGAGGTACGAACATTAAAAATTATTACTCTGTACTATTTTGACTATACATAAATTATCTTATTCGGTTGCGTTATTAATTGCTTTGACAAATAAAATAAATAATTGCGTCTCGTACAGGCAAATTAAACATGAAAACTCGAGACAAATGCCAACGTAAAATAGCAGGTAAACTTCAACTATCCCTTTCAATCGATATTAATATTACCTTTTCTCAATTACTAATATCATAACATAATTAATTTTTCAGGAACCAAATGAAAATCAATTGCAATGTCTGACGTAACTGATAAAGATGGAAATAATACTACCAAGTTGATGGACCATTCAGGTGACACGATTTATACCTTAGAAAATAAATTAATTCACCATATTATGATCAACTATCCCTAAATTAAAATAACTAAAGTATATATGTTATTTATCATGATCATATACAATATAGTTCATTTATACGTGCGTATATTTATCATAATATATTAATATTTATTTATGTAAAATAGAAAATTCATCATTAAAAAGAGCATTGCGAAGGGTGCAAAAATATTTTGCATCCACTCAACCTTTTAACGATGCACACGTTGAAGATACACGACCGAAAAGGCAAAGAAGAAACTGGTCACTTATTGCTTTATCAAAAGAAAACCAAAATAAAGGTATATTTACTGCACTAACTTAGATTAATTTTCTTTGTTTTCATTACATTTCAAAGAATATTACAATACAATATTTTTGTTTATTCCATTTAGACGGAACTACTTGCAACCTATTGTTTTCAAATACTCATAAGTTGGAAAATATTCCTGAATGTGAATTTTGTCATGCCAAGAGGTTTCAATATGAGCCTCCAAAATTTTGTTGTGGAAGTGGGTATATCAAATTGGCAACCCATGACGTTCCGCCAGAGTTATATGAATTATTTGTTGCTGAGTCAGAAGAAGCCAAATTATTTCGAAAAAATATCCGAGCATATAATAGCATATTTGCTTTTACATCATTTGGAGTTAAGCTCGATAAAGAAATAGCATCTTGAAGGAAAGGAGTTTACACTTTTAAGGCACAAGGACAAACATATCATCTACCATCATTAGTCCCACATGATGATAATCCATGCTATTTTCATTTGTACTTCTATGATACAAATAATGAATTGTGCAATAGAATATCAAAACTTTAGGGAGCAAGCTTATCGGAGGAAATCGTGGGAAAAATCAGGAAAATAATGGATGAAAATTCATATGCACAATTCTTTTCTCAACTAAAAGATCAGCCGAAATTTCAAAATTTACAAATTCGAATAGCAGCAACTTCTTCTTTAGATCAACGGGTGTACAACAAACTGTCTGTGGATCAAGTTGCAGCAATTTGGATAGACGGAAATAATCCTAATATTCCTTTTGAAAGAGATATTTTGGTTCATGAACATTCAGGCAACAAACATCGAGTTAGACATTATTATGGTTGTTATGATCCCTTGCAATATCCTTTATTTTTTCCAAAAGGTGAAGGAGGTTGGCATCAAGGAATAAGGAAGTGTCGCAATCCTAATAGTTGCAGTACAACAAATGAAAGTGCCAATTCCAGCAAAAATGCACAAACATTTGTATCTGCAGCTGAGGTGTTTTCCAATGAACAACAAGGTAGTATTTATGAATTATACAAATACATTTTTAAGATTTAAAAATTATCATTAATTCTCAATTCACAAATCATACTTATAGGTGTCCGTCGTGAAACTAAAGGATCTGTGTCTTGTAGAGAGTATTATTGCTATAAACTACAAATTTGCAAAGAATATAATTGCATAATACTACTATGTGGTAGATTATTGCAACAATTTATGGTTGATATGTATATAAAATTAGAAACGACGAGACTGAAATATTTTAGATGTGAACAATCAAATTTTAGAAGGGAGATATATCAAGGCATCGTTGATAGTGTCATGGCAGGAGAATGTAGAGGAGAAAAAGTTGGTCAAAGGGTATTACATCCAACATCATTCATTGGGGGTCCTAGGGATATGCGACGACGCAACATGGACACTATGGCTCTGGTTCAACATTTTGGAAGACCAGATCTATTTGTTACTATGACATGTAACACTGAATGGGTAGAGATTCAAGAAGAGTTGTGCAAGGGTCAACTACCTCAAGATAGGCCAGACTTAGTGACTAGAGTTTTTAGAGCAAAATTGCAAGACCTTAAAGATCAAATTTTCAACAAAGAAATATTTGGCCCTATTGCAACACATGTTTTTGTCATTGAATTCCAAAAGAGAGGCTTACCTCATATACACCTTTTGGTCATACTTAAAGAAGGTCACAAGATAACAACAACAGATCAGTATGATAGATTTATTTCTGCAGAATTGCCTGACAAGGACAAACAGTCGCACCTCAATGAATTAGTTATAAGGCATATGATGCATGGACCTTGCGGTGAAAATCGTACAACAAGTCCATGAATTAAGGATGATGAATGTAAATTCCATTATCCACGACCATTCAGTAACAAATCAATACAAGGAAAAGATGGATATCCTATTTATAGGAGAAGAAATGATGGGAAAACAACAAATGTTCGTGGAATGAATATGAATAACAAGTGGGTTGTGCCTTATAATCCATATTTGTTGATGAGATATAACTGCTATATCAATGTAGAAGTTTGCTCAGGAGTAAAATCAATAAAATATCTCTACAAATATATATATAAAGGGCATGATAGGTGTGCAGTTTATATTGAGTCGGATGATGGAGAAAAAATAGTTGATGAAATTAGAAATTTCCAAGATGCATACTGGGTGTCTCCGCCAGAAGCATTATGGAGAATTTATAAGTTTAAACTAAGTGAAATGCAACCTTAAGTTATTAACCTTCAACTACATCTACCAGACAATCAAGAAGGTACTAAAATTAATTAACTCATATAGCAAAATTTATATCAATTTTTATGCAACTACATCAATATTATGGGCTACTATTGTATCCATACTGTAGTGTACTATTGGAAGAAGAAAAATATCATAAATGTGATGTCCTCAGACACCGTAAAACATACTATGCTCACCGAGTATTTTAGGATGTGCTCAATAGACGATGAGGCACGAAATTATCTTTACAGAGAACTTCCTGAGCATTATGTTTGGAATTCGCAGACCAAAATTTGGACTAAAAGAAAAACACGATATGTGATTGGACAGATTGCTATTGGTCAAACAACTAATACTTAAATTCAAATTATTATTTAATTATTACATTATGCTAATTTACATTTACAAATCAATAATATAGCTAATCCCCTAGAAGGTGAAAGATATTACGAGAGATTATTACTGAACCACGTTACAGGACCATTATCATTTGAAGATTTGCTAACTGTTAATGGGAAAAATGTGATACTTTCAAAGAAGCAGCCAAACCAAGAGGATTATTAGAATAAGATAATAGCATTTCTGAATGTTTGCGTGAGGCTGTCTTCTTCAAAAGGCCATCAGCTCTTCGATGTTTATTTGCAACAATTTTAGTTCATTGCAATCCAACAGATATTAGAAATCTATGGGAAACATACTACGATGATATGTCAGAAGACTTTCGAAGAATGCATGAAAATTCACCTGCTACTCAACTCCAATGTACATTACAAAGTGTTAATTATTATCTGGAGAGTATGGGAAAAAGTGTTGAAAAATATGATTTACCAAAAAAGCAACCAACATTCATGCCAAATAAAGAATTCAGAATGTAGAGAAATAATTGAAGAAATATCCATGAAGGTACCTATAGAAGATTATGAGGCAAAATCAAAGTTGAATCATGAACAAGTACAAGCTTTTAAGACCATATTACATAGTGTAGACTCTGGAACAACGGGATTATTTTTTGTAGATGGACCTGGGGGAACTGGAAAAACATTCTTATATCGTGCATTACTAGCAAATGTAAGATCAAGAGGTATGATAGCTTTGGCAACTGCAACCAGTGGTGTAGCAGCTGCAATATTACCAGAAGGTCGTACAACTCTCTCTAGATTTGACATACCTCTTCAAAAAAATGATACAACTATGACAAAAATGTCAAAACAAAGCGGTGCTGCTAAGTTAATAAGAGAAGCAAAATTAATAATATGGGATGAAGCACCCATGGCAAAGCGTCAAACAATTGAGACAGTTGACAAGAGCTTTCGCGATATAATGGATCTTAATGTACCTTTTGGTGGAAAAGTTATGGTCTTTGGAGGCGATTTCCGACAAGTATTTCCAGTAGTTCCAAAATATACAATAGTGGAGACGGTTAATGCAAGTTTAGTGAAATCATATTTATGGCCATTAATGAAAAAGATACATTTCACAACAAATATGAGAGCAAGAGAAGATCCAAATTTCAGTAAATTCTTACTTCGTGTTGGTAATGGGGATGAGCAAACAGTAAAGGATAACTTAATACGCCTTTGTCAAAGACAATAGTGATGAACGAGCAGAGGAATCCTTGAGAAGAGCAATATTTCCATCACTACATCAAAATTCCAGTTCTGCACATTTTATAACAAAAATAGCTATCTTAGCAAGTATAAATGAATTTGTAGACCAACTAAATGAAATATTGATAACCAAGTTTCATGGTGAAAGTAGGATATTTATTAGTTTTGACTCTGCATAAGATGATACCAATAATTACTATCAAGAAGAATACATCAACACTTTAACACCAAATGATCTTCCTCCACATAGGTAAATCGTCAACCATATTATGTCACTAAAGTTTCTCTTAAAATCTTACATTAACTCTATATACATACATATATATATGATTTAACATATCAATATTTCCTTAAATAGGTTAGTATTGAAAGAAAATGCCCCCGTCATGCTACTAAGAAATTTGGACCCTTCAAATGGCTTATGTAATGGTACAAGGATGATCTGTAGAGGATTTGACAACAATGTCATACATGCCGAAATTACAACAGGTCAATCTACTAAGAAACATGTTTTTTCCAAGAATCCAACTTAGTCCACCTGAAAATGAAAGATATCCTTTCAAATTCGTGCGAAAAAAATTCCTTGTACGCTTATGTTTTTCAATGACAATAAACAAAGCACAAGGTCAAACAATACCCAATGTTCGATTGTATCTACCACAATATGTTTTCTCACACGGACAACTTTACGTTGCACTATCAAGAGGGATATCAATGTAGATAACAAAAGTGTTGGTTATGACAGAACAACCAAAACGGATGGAAGAAAAATACACAAAGAATATCGTCTACAAGGAAGTATTAGGTGAGATACACTTAATTTTAACTTAGTAACCTCAAATAAATAAATAAGTATTAAAATCACATGTATGTAATTACACTTTGATTGTTGATCTTTGTAGGTTCGGACGAATAATTCAATTGATGACGATCCTCAATGAGCGTTCCCAAAAATTAATACTCTATTCTTTCATGTATACTTATACTTGTAAAAAACTTTGTATTGATAATTTAAATGTTAGTTTTAAATAACGTATATTAATGAATTTGATACACACGTGCAACGCACGTGCCGAGAAACTAGTATAATAAAAAATGTAAAAAGAAATTTGTTTAGGGTTTGTAAGAATCATGAAAAATGCTTGTATAGGTTTATAAACTAAATGATGATTAAAATATACTATTGAAAAGTATATATATATATACATTTAAAAATATGAGGAAAAAATTGGGTATCAACAACTGCCCTTTTTTACCCGGGAATGATGAAAGAGTTGTCGGGTACGAAATGATGATCGATTTTGGCCGAATGGGATGGTTTGAAAAATAGAGGCCAAACTCTGGTTTCAGAGTTGCCTACATATCCCCAGTTTTACGAAAATCAGGTCGTGTGTAGTTCTGGATCCAGCGGTGAACTAAGCCGATGGAGTTGTTATAGGAATAGACAGGCTCAGACGATATCAAGTGAGTCTATATGGAATTGTGAATGGATGTATCTCAGAACAGTTATGGATGAGCATTTGAACGGTTATCAAGTGGAAGTGGGTAACAAACTGTGGTTGGTTGCATTTGCAGTAATTTCAGGATGTGAGCATCAAACGGAAACCGGAGCAAAGATTGCTCCCGTTAAAAGAATGGTCACCTCCTGAATTACATGCAAAACTTAAACGCAATGCATGCAAGTATATATCCATGAAAGATGTCTTTGGACGACGAGGATGATGTCCTTAGCCATGAATCGCGTGATAAGAGAGTGGCAGGCCATGAAATGATGTTCTCGGGCCATGAAAATGGTGCCTCTGAATTATGACGCCTTTGAATAATTATGTGCAATATTGGGAGATCATCATGCCATGACATGGTGTCTTCCGGCTATGAGGATGGTGCCTTCGGAATATGACGCCTTTGGACAAAATGGCGATATTTCAGCCCATGAGATGCAAAGACATGATGCTTGGTCATATGCGAAGCGAAACAAGAAAGAGATTAGTCCTGTGTAATATTGAGGGCAGAGCTTAGCTCCGAGAAAGTATAAATATAGTGCTAGATTTCAACTAGGATAGCATTTGGTATTATGCAAGGAAAGGTAGAGCTTAGCCGTATGCAATTGGGGAGGCAGGGCTTAGCCTCGTACAAAATAGGAGATAGTGCTTAGTCTCATGAAATTAGGAGATAGTGCTTAGTCTCATGCAGGGAAAGGCAACGCTTAGACTTATGCAGTTGAGGAGGCAGGGCTTAGCCTAATGAAAGATAGGAGACAATGTTTAGTCTTATGCAATTGAGGAGACATGGCTTAGCCTCATGCAAAATAGGAGACAATGCTTAGTCTCATGCAATTGAGGAGGCAAGGCTTAGCCTCGTGCAAAATGGGAGAATATGCTTAGTCTCATGCAGGGAAAGGCAACGCTTAGCCTTATGCAGTTGAAGAGGCAGGGCTTAGCCTCATGCAAAATAGGAGACAATGCTTAGTCTCATGCAATGAAAGGAAATTCTTAGACTTATGCAATTAAGATACAGTGCTTAGTCTCATGCAAGGAAAGGCATGCTTAGCCTTATGCAATTGAGGAGGCAATGCTTAGCCGCATGCAAAGAAAAGACAATGAGTGATAGTAGAGCATTTCTTAGCTGGATACGTGTTTGCATTTCGCAGCTTTGTCGTTATGAAGATAGTGATTTTGATGTGTGTACGTATTTGCGAATATTCCTTGTTCCTGCATCCAAAAAAAATTGTGAGTTTTGCGAGGAAGGTTGGTTCGTGCCTTCGCCTGCTTGCTTTTCTTTGCTTTGCTCTGTATCGGGATCCTGCTCAAGTTACCATGGGTAGCATCTGGCTGTTTCATAAAAATAAAGTTTTCAAGAAAATATGCGTGCATTTGATGAATGTAGTTATTTAAAAACATAGTAGTATGCAATATCAAGTAAATTAGATGAACCAATGACTGTGACACTTTTAGAGACATTGAGACTTCGTTGCATTAGAATTTTGAGGTCCCTCCTCAAAATTCTGCCCCAGTTTAGTAAGCGATTCTTTGACCGTTCTGCATATGATAAAATTGGTTGGACT
Source organism: Nicotiana paniculata (assembly GCA_005239505.1). Lineage (NCBI taxonomy): Eukaryota > Viridiplantae > Streptophyta > Magnoliopsida > Solanales > Solanaceae > Nicotiana > Nicotiana paniculata. The sequence continues at coordinate 30,533 of MDKI01265968.1, read as the reverse complement.
TGCTCCGGAATTTTGAGAGTCCTCAAAATTCTGCCCCAGTTTCTGACCCTGGTGAAAATGAAGATTTTATTGAGTTGTGACTGAACCCACATGGCTGCCTACGTATCCCCTCTTAAATGGGAATCAGGTCGAGCGTAATTCAGTTACATCAGATGAAGAAATGTAAACAATCTAAACATAGTATCTCTTGACTGCATCGGAATTGATAGGCTTTGGCCAAATTTCTCCATCCATTTCTGCAAGTATGAGTGCTCCTCCTGTTAGCGCTCTGTGAACCATGTAGGGCCCTTGCCAATTGGGTGAAAATTTCCCTTTGGCTTCATCTTGATGTGGGAAGATCCACTTCAACACCAGCTGCCCCGGCGTGAACTGTCTAGGTCTGACCCTTTTGTTGAAAGCTCTGGATATTCTGTTCTGATAAAGTTGACCATGGCATACCGCATTCATTCTTTTCCCGTCAATAAGGGATAATTGTTCATAATGACTTCTTATCCATTATGCATCACTGAGTTCGTCTTCTTGATAATTCTTAAGGATGTAATTTCTATTTCGACGAGAATGACAACTTCAGTACCGTAGACCAGCAAGTAAGGAGTTGCTCCGGCTGATGTGCGGACTGTGGTACTATACCTCAATAAGGCAAATGGTAATTTCTCGTGCCATTGCTTGTGGTTGCCTACCATCTTTCTTAATATTTTCTTGATATTCTTGTTTGCGGCCTCCACGGCCTCATTCATTTGAGGCATGTATGATGTGAAATTCTTATGCTTCATTTTGAAGGTTTCACACATAGCCTTCATTAAGTCAGTTTTGAGGTTGGCGGCATTGTCGGTGACGATGGATTCTGGCACCCCGAATCGGCAAACAATACGATCCCTGACAATATCTGTGATGACTTTCTTGGTTACAGCCTTGTAAGATCCAGCCTCAACCCATTTTGGGAAGTACTATATGGCCACTAAAATGAACCTGTGCCCGTTTGATGTGGGTTCTATCGGACCAATAACATCAATTCCCCAAGCCGCAAAAGGCCAAGGTGCACTTGTTGCATTGAGTTCATTTGGTGGCACCCGTATCCTATCTTCATGTATTTGGCACTAATGACATTTCTGGACATACCTGATGCAATTAGTTTTCATATTCATCTAAAAATATCCTGCTCTCAATATCTTCTTGGGTAAAACGAAATCGTTCATGTGTGGTCCGAAAGTTTCGGCATGTTTCTCTTCGAGCATTTTGGAAGCTTCCTTGGCGTCAACATGCCATAATAACCTAGGCCGGGAGTCCTTATGTACATAATTCCTCCACTTTGAAATAAGTGGTTGGATAATCTTCGGAGTGTGCGTTTTTGAGTATGATTTGCATGTTCCGGGTACTCTCCTTTTGCCAAGTATTCCTCGATATTGTGGAACCATGGATTCCCATCTGTTTCTTTATTGTGGAACCATGGATTCCCATCTGTTTCTTCTTCAACGTGAGCGCAATAAGCTGGCTGATTATGGATTCTTACTGGGATAGGGTCGATAACATTTTTGTCCGGGTGTTGTATCATGGAAGACAAAGTGACCAATGCGTCTGCGAACTCATTCTGGATTCTCAGAACATGTTTGAACTCTATCTTTGTGAACCTCTTCATCAACTCTTTCACATGATAAATATATGGTAGTATTTTGGTATTCTGTATAGCCCACTCTCCTAGAACCTGATGTACCAGAAGGTCTGAATCACCAATTACCAGTAATTCCTGGATATTCATGCCAATGGCCAAATTAAGCACCAAGATGCAAGCCTCATATTCTGCCATATTGTTGGTGCATGGAAATCTGTGTTTTGCTATACCGGATAATGTTGAACTGTCTCTGATACCGAAACATCTCTGATTCCCACTCCTTTGACATTTGCAGCACAATCGAACAACATTCTCCAAACATCGTAGGTTTCGACGATATCTTCCCCTACAAATGATACTTCGTCATCGGGAAAATACTTTTTCAGTGGTTCGTATTCTCCTCTTACAAGATTGTCACGACCCAAACCGGAGGGCCACGATGAGCACCCGGTACCTTACTCAACCGAGTACCAACATAACATATATTTCTTATCATACTATAATGGGTAACTGGGCCAAAAGGGCCGTCATGAGATAATCAGAATAAAATATAAGTGAATACTAGACATAGGATGACCCAACATTATATAGAAACTCATACATGTGACCTACATGCTTATAAGGCTGACATGATCATTTTTAAACTCAAAACATAGGTCGACAAGGCTATACAAGTATCAATATACCTGACATTTGTCTACAAGCCTCTAAGACTACATAAAATAGCCTACTAGGAGGACCGTCAACCTGTCTATCGGAATCTGCGGGCATGAAATGCAGCGTCCCTAGGCAAAAGGGACATCAGTACGAATAAAGTACTGAGTATGTAAGGTAGAATAGCATAACTAAGAATAGTAATGTAAGGAGATGTAGGAGATACAACATGTAGCATATGAGTGCTCTGAGAGATAGTGACATGAAATGCGTGACATATATATATACGTAATATTTTAAAAACATTCGCCTCTGTGGGAATCATCATCATCATATCTTACCCGATCTCAAAGAGGACTCGATAAAAACATACCCGGCCATCATAAGGCTCGGTAGAATCGTACTCGGACACGTGGAGCTCGGTAAACCCAACTGATCAGTGGTTGCACAATAGTTGTTGTACTCGGCTAACTATAGCGCGGCTTGGTAGAGTAAACTAGATACTATACATAATGCATGCTGGACTCATGGAATCACGCTCTAAACCTTTCGGACTGACGTAAGGTAGTTGCACTTTCGATTAACATTATGGACATCATACCATAAATATGAAATTCATTAGGATACAAGGATCATACATACTTTCTTATAATAACTTTGTAAGGAAAGAACAACATGGACAACCTTAGTAGCTAGGAATAGATTCATTATGAAATAACATTTTGTTTATGTTCGTTTCACTTTTAGATCATGCCAAAAGAATGAAGGAAGTGCCTTAACATACCTTAACCAAGTTTAGTCCTTAATACCTTCCAAGAAACTCTTCAAACAAGTCAACTCAATCTATCATATCATAAGAAGATTCAAAATCAGTGTTGAGCAAGGGCTAAGTCTGTAACTTAAGCTAGTAGCTCGTTTACGTAAATTCGGGCAGCATCTCCCCTGTAACAAGGCTCTCCTCCAATACCATATACCAACAACACGAAGAAAAAAACAATAACAACATGTATACATTATTTCCTAACTTTATCTCCACCACAATATATCACAAAACAGCCTACACACCCTAACCACTTCATACATGAAACGACAACAAAAGTAGTGTCAAACAAACTTAAAAAAAATAACGACGAACAACCAGCCCATAATTCCATCATTATGTGTTGTTTTACCACCCATTTTATCCTCCAAAACTCCATAAAACATCAGCATAGAAGGCCAACACGAACAACCCACAAACAGTCCATTACAAGTCAAATAACTCGAACTCGCGGCTTCCGATCACCGTCCCGTGAGTTCTAACTATTAGGAAACACATTTATCAACCTTAATTGATATTTAAACACTTTAATACAGATATTAGACGTTTATTAACTATGAAATACCTTCCAAAACTCTAGCTACAAAGAAAAAAGAGAGGCGGTATAATGACACTTACGTCGTAGGGATCGTTTTGATGTTATCGCTTCTCGATTTCATGCCCGCGATGATAATCTTCTTTTGAACCCTAGAATATAGCTTAAGTATATTTTTATGAGTGTTATCTGGTCGTGTTATACTGAAAAATGAAGAGAAATCCGACCTAAGACTTATATATATCAACTTTGGAAAACTCAAAGAGGTGCTAGCTTGGCACCCTAGCATTGGCTCATCTTCCGACGCTTATTTATTTTTATCCGGATATCGTATGAAATAACGGTTAAGAGAATTGGAAACTATATTCCAAGACCTATTATAGCACACGAAATGTATTGCTCAAAACGCTTTAGTGATCCACCTACTTGTCATTTATGATGTCTGCGCAACCTCGCAAAACTGTAAATATCTCTCTACTCCTATGCCATATCGATGAATGGTTTAATGTGTTGGGAAATAGACTCGTCAATTTGGAAGGTATATAATACCCTAATTCCAAGTATATTTGAAGAAAATATTAGCTACATTTGACCTAATTTCCAACACATTATGAATGTAACTTGTGAAGACCTTTGCCAACTTTTGTTCCACAACTTGCTTGACTTCAAAACGTAGCACACAACTATCATATGACAAACTAACTCATATCATAACCTCCTTATCATGTAATTAACCATAGTCTCACCCTAAAGTACATGTTATAACATTCCAATCTCGTCTACTTTTGACTTATTTTCTTCATATGGTTTAGCTTCTAAGCTTTCCAACCCTCTCGGTACTCGTTATTCATGATCTTAAATATTTGTAACCTCCAAGGTAACATGATTAACTTACTTTATATGCTTCCAAATATGTTCTCATTTCTGAGCTTAAATCAATTGGCTTACGACATACTTTCACGTACAAAATTATGGGGTGTAACATTATTCCCCCCTTTGGAACAGTCGTCCTTGAATGTTGACTAATGCACTTATCTGTCTATTAAGAAATAGCTCTTACGAATACTTTAATATTGTCTTTGCCATGTAGGGAGTTTTTTGGTGAATAAATCCAAAGGCTAGGGCATTCCCCCCTTTAGGCCTCTTTCTCACACCACGACTTGTGGTCGAAATTCTTCCAATCTCGTAACTGTTTCTACCTTCTTTCATGCAGCCTGTACGATTCTAACCTTGAATGTTCACCAATGCAACTCTTATCTTCTTTTTCCGTTAGCTTTTAACCAATCTTTAGGCTTCACTGTGTGAACATATATAGTACTATAACAAGTTGTCCCTATGGAATCTATAGGGATACTAAAGTTCTTTGCTTGGTACTTTGTTGAACTTACGACTATTGTTATATCTTGTTTCATGACCTCAGTTATCTATGCTTATGGCTTTACCACAACTAGGTAGATCATACTGTACCATAACTCTTACTTCCGTTTATTATTATGGAGGCTTGCCACCTAACTCCAGTTTACTCTCTCACCACTTATCCTATATGTATAAATCTAAGCCATTTAATGCTTCCTTATTACCGTTCATCGTAAGAATGACAACCTAATATCATCTCATACTTTGGAACTTTTATCCATCAATTGTTGATTCACCGTAATGTTGATCCATAATCTACTACTGATAACTTGAATCCTCTCATGTAATACATTTTCACTAGGGCTTACGTCTCATCGAGGAACATCTGAAGTGATTTTCCTGATCCACTTAGGGATGATACTATACTCCAATATCTTTATTTCATAGCATCCCAATGTGATTCATCCTATCGGGGGGAGGGTTATTCTAATCCTATTTCATCCATGAAATCCCTTTTTCTTTAAATCATTACTCAGTCAATGGCCTAAACGTTATCCTCTTATCATTTATCACAGTTACACCTTTACTTTACTACCAGGGTAGCATTACATCTTTTCTAAATGCTCCTAATTTTAAACTCATTTGAGTTCACTCATGCTATACTAATCTTTTTATAACTTTATGGAAACCATCAGCTCTCTTGTTGTGATGGGTTCTCGAGGACTTACCTATTCTCGTCACCTTCTCATTCACCTTTTCTTATCCTTACTCCTGTCTAGCTAAAATCGTGTTGCTCTACCATACTTTAGCTTGTGACCTACGCATATATGTTTATACTACTCACAAACTTCCTTTTAACATGCTAGCACTATAGATTTCCTTTCATGCCTTCTCAATTGTCTTTAAATGTAAGCAATTACTTTTCCTGGTCGTTCTGTCAGTTGCTACATGGATACTTGGCTTATCTTAGTGCCTATGAATACTCGAGTTTCCCTGTATCTCATATGATCTCAATTATCAACTCTTGATTTGTTTTTCTTCTTCCCGTTTATTAGCCACGATAGGTGGCACTTTCATATGGAGTGCATACAATATTATAGTGAGATTGATGTTACAAGACCATTTCATCTTTAGGTCACTATGCTTATGCTGAAGCCTTCTTCCTTATTTCCTCAGCTGGTCTTTCATTGCAGTGCTTAGGGAAGACCCTGTGACTTTTATAAAGCCGCGAGTTTATGTCATTGTATACCTCACGGTATTTCTGATGTTCTTACTTACCTATAATTATCTTTAGTTATTTACCTCTGCGCCCTTGTGCTCATAGAGTTACTTCTAAATTGAAATTTCAGTTGTGTTCCTAGTGGCACTTCCTTTTATTTATGTAACACTTATTTTGTACCTTCTACTACCCCAACTCCTAGATGAATATTTCTCGAGGATTACGATGTCGTATCCGAGAGACTGAATGCGTTTATCTTGCATGATATGTTGATGTATCTAAGACCTCTTATTTAGCTATAACTAGGCTCTTTCTGAATCAACTACAGACTACTCATTGGTCCACTCTCATATCTGTATTTTATGTAATGCCTCTTAGGGTATGCCCTTCCTCTTAACTTATCTCTCGTACAAGATCCTTATGTGTCAAGTGTTAATTCTCACTTATTTAACAATATCATCAAGTGCGAAACCCTTATTGATTCTCCCGGACGTCATGCTTGCATAATGTTCTGGAGTCATATTATATTTGCAGGATCTGAATAAATGCAATCTCAATCCTTTCACCTTTTTAGCGCATTCTTCCTTTACCATTCGATAGTTACCTATTCATCTTTGGCTTATTTTTCCACATATTCACTGACATATTACTCGTCTTGCGGTAACTCTTCTACCCCAAGGATAATTGAATTTCTTATGCACAAGGATGACACCAGGTGTAACTGGCACATTTAGTCCCTTAAGCTTAACTCTTTTCATAGTGCTTGCTTTAGGGACGCGTCTTCTTGAATAACCTTTAACGATTATTCTTCTATTGTTCATTCTAATATTGCCGAAACACGATCTTTGAAATTCTCACGATGCCGACTATTACCAACTCCCTCGATCCCTAATTCATGTTCGATTAATTTTTTATTTATTATTATTTTATTACTATCCCATGCTAATTTCTATTACTCGGGGGGTCTAACTTTTCCTTCTGGTAATCGCGTTGGACTCACCGACTCATTTCATGAAATGAGGATATGACTTTAGGGCCTATACTTTTATTGTCTCAAGGCATGTCTCCTTTTGTCTTTCCTTCACTAGACTATAGACTCTGTCATCCTGTCATATTTTGATTTACCATTATCACTCATTTATCACATCTTACTCATAATGCTTCATTTACTCTCTTCTTATTATCCTGCTAATATTTCTGTCTTCCACCTTATTATGAAGAATTCAACAAAATTTTCCTTAACTTGTAGCCCCCCATGCTTCATCTCACTGGTTCTTTGGGACGCCTAATACACTCTCTCTCTCTCTCTCTCTCTCTCTCTCTCTCTTTACTTGGGGCAGGAGTCATACTAAGGTAAATATTTAACCCTTCTAGGATTCCCTGCCTATTCTAAAATTTCTGAACATTCTAGTATTCATAACTAACTGTTCTATTACAGAGTGCACTATATGGGTCTCTCGCAAGGAGATCTATTACAACATTTTGACTATCCTTCAAAAATGTTAGCTAATGATAACAATCAATCCACAATTTGGGGTTACTCTAACCCTAGTGGGATCGTGATATCCATCCTGCTCTTAAACTATATCTGTTAGCTCTCATAGGGCATAACTGAGATGAATGTGGACAATTGCATATATCTCTATTACTGTTTAAAGTAACGGAGAATGCTTATATTTCTCTGCATGGATTGTAAATACTGATAATCTTTATTAACTAGGTACCTCGTACTCTTCTTCACCTTGCTTCTTTTACTTGCTGAAACTTGTATCTACCTTATGATTCTCTTATTTCTTTTTACCATACGGGTGGATAGATATTCTTGCCTTAGAGCTCCTTATCAAGAAATTTACACATATTATTACACACATGATATGCTGAAGACCTCACATTTACTCATCATAAGCATGATGTAAAATTGAGTTCCTCTTACTCAACTCTTCCACAACCACATTCAATCTCTTACAAATTGTCTTTCTAGATGTAGGCATCATTGTACTATGAATAATATAATTTAGGAAATTGAGTTATTAAGACTGAGCTCTACCACACGATCTAGAGTAAGAAGAAAGAGTGACAGTCCTAAATACTATGTACCTTCCTGCTTATAAGTGTGGTGCACAACACACCCATAAATAAGTCTCTACTAGACACGGCTTGTAGACATCCCCAGGACAAAACTGCTCTGATACCACTTCTGTCACGACCCAAACCGGAGGGCCGCGAGCACCCGGTACCTTACTCAACCGAGTACCAACATAAAATATATTTCTTGTCACACTATAATGGGTAACTGGGCCAAAAGGTTCGTCATGAGATAATCAGAATAAAATATAAGTGCATACTAGACATAGGATGACCCAACATTATATAGAAACTCATACATGTGACCTACATGACTATAAGGCTGACGTGATCATTTGTAAACTCAAAACATAGGCCGACAAGGCTATACAAGTATCAATATACCTGACATCTGTCTACAAGCCTCTAAGACTACATAAAATAGCCTACTAGGAGGACCGTCAACCTGTCTATCAGAACCTGCAGGCATGAAACACACTGTCCCCAGGCAAAAGGGACGTCAATACGAATAAAGTACTGAGTATGTAAGGCAGAATAACATAACTAAGAACAGTAATGTAAAGAGATGTAGGAGAGACAACATGTAGCATCTGAGAGCCTCTGAGAGATAGTGACATGAAATGCGTGATACATATATATACATAATCTTTTAAAAACATCCGCCTCTGTGGGTATCATCGTCAACATATAGTACCCGGCCTCAAAGAGGACTCGGTAAAAATATACCCGACCATCATAAGGCTCGGTAGAATCGTACCCGACCACGTGGATCTCGGTAAATCCAACTGATCAGTGGTTGCAAAATAGGTGCCGTACCCAGCCGACTATAGCGCAGCTCGGTAGATTAAAATAGATATTATACATAATGCATGATGGACTCATGGAATCACGCTCTAAACCTGTCGGAGTGACATAAGGTAGTTGCACTTTTGATTAACATTATGGACATCATACCATCAATATGAACTTCACTATGACACAAGGATCATACATAATTTCTTAGAATAACTTTGTAAGGAAAGAACAACATGGACAACCTTAGTAGCTAGGAGTAGATTCATTATAAAATAGCGTATCGTTTACGTTCGTTTAACTTTAGATCATGCCAAAAGAATGAAGGAATTCCTTAACATAACTTAACTAAGTTGAGTCCTTAATACCTTCCAAGAAACTCTTCAAACAAGTCAACTCAATCTATCATATCATAAGAATATTTAAAATCCGTGTTGAGCAAGGGCTAAGTCTGTAACTTAAGCTAGTAGCTCGTTTACGTAAATTCGGGAAGCATCTCCCCTGTCAAAAGGCCCTCCTCCAATACCATATACCAACAACACCAAGAAAAAAACAATAACAATATGTATGCATTATTTCCCATCCTTATCTCCACCACAATATATCACAAAACAGCCTACACACCTTAATCACTTCATACATGAAACGACAACAAAAGTAGTGTCAAACAACCTTAAAAAAATAACGAAGAACAACCAGCCCACCATTCCATCATTGTGTTTTGTTTTCCCACCCCTTTTATCCTCCAAAACTCCATAAAACATCAGCACAAAAGGCCAACACGAAACATCCCACAAACAGTCCATTACAAGTCAAATAACTCGAACTCGCGGCGTCCGATCACCATCCCGTGAGTTCTAACTATTAGGAAACACATTTATTAAACTTAGTTGATATTTAAACACTTAAATACATATATTAGACTTTTTTAACTATGAACTACCTTCCAAAGCTCTAACTACAACGAAAAAAGAGAGGTTGTATAATGACACTTACGTCGTAGGGATCATTTTGATGTTATCACTTCTCGATTTCATGCCCGCGATGATAATCTTATTTTAAAACATAGAAGATAGCTTAAGGATATGTTTATGAGTGTTCTCTGTTCGTGTTATACTGAAAAATGAATAGAAAGCCGACCTAAAACTTATATATATCAACTTTGGAAAACTCAAAGAGGTGCTAGCTTGGCACCCTAGCATTGGCCCATCTTCCGACGCTTATATCTTTTTATCCGGATGTCGTATGAAAGAACGGTTGAGAGAGTTGGAAACTAAATTACAAGACCTTAAATTTGGTAGATAATATGTTCCAATAAGACCTCATATATCACACGAAATGTATTTCTCAAAACGCTTTAGTGACCCACCTACTTGTCACTTATGATGTCTGCGCAGCCTCGCGAAACTGCAAATATCTCTCTAATCCTATGCCATATCGATGAACGGTTTAATGTGTTGGAAACTAGACTCATAGATATTCAATTTTGCAGGTATATAATACCATAATTCCAAGTATATTGGGATAAAATCACAGCTACATTTGACCTAATTTCCAGCACATTATGAATGTAAATTGTGAAGACCTTTGCCAACTTTTGTTCCACAACTTGATTGACTTCAAAACGTAGCACACGACTATCATATGACAAAAATAATTCATAGCATAACCTGCTTATCATGTAATGAACCATAGTCTCACCCTAAGCTACATGTTATAACATTCCAATCTCGTGTACTTTCGACTTATTTTCTTCAATTGGTTTAGCTTCTAAGCTTTCCAACCCTCTCAGTACTCGTTATTCATGATCTTAAATATTTGTAACCTCCATGGTAACATGATTAAATTACTTTTATTCTTCCATAGAAGTTCTCATTTCTGAGCTTAAATCAATTGACTTAGGACGTACTCTCACGTGCGAAATTATGGGGTGTAACAAGGATTTTCTGCCAGATGATCGGCTAATGCTTGTCCCATGACCACCTTCTGAGTTACATAGACAATTTCAAATTCACTCAACAATATCTGCCATTTTGTCAGTTTCCCTATAGGCATGGGTTTTTGGAAAATGTATTCTAGAGGATCCATCCTTGATATGAGATATGTGGTGTAGACATAGAAGTAGTGCCTCAATTTCTGAGCTATCCACGTCAGGGCACAACAGGTGCATTCCAGAAAAGAATATTGTGCCTCATAGGGTGTGAAATTCTTACTCATATAGAAGATGGACTGCTCTTTTCTTCCCATCTCATCATGTTGTCCCAAGACACAACCGAAAGCCCGATAGAGTAGCAGAGGTCTACTAGGTTCCGGTGGGACCATGACTAGTGGTGTGGACAAATATTCCTTGATCTTTTCAAAAGCTTTCTGACATTCTTCAGTCCAACTTATTGCGTCATCCTTCTTTGACATTTTGAAAAATCGGCTCACAAATCACAGTTGATTGCGCTATGAAATGGTTGATGTAATTGAGACGCCCCAAGAAGCTCATCACATGTTTTTTGTTCTTTAGGGGTGGAAAATCCCGAATATCCTTGACCTTTGACGGATCCAACTCAATTCCTCGGCGGATGACGATGAATCCTCACAACTTTCCAGCAGGGACCCCAAAAGCACACCTTGCGGGGTTCAGTTTCAAATTTTACCTTCGAAGCCGATCAAAAAAATTCCTCAAGTATGCTATATGATATGTACTCTTCTTTGATTTGATGATGACGTCGTCCATATATACATCTATCTCCTTCTGTATCATGTCGTGGAAAATGGTTGTCATGGCTCTCATATAAGTGGCCTCAACATTCTTCAGACCAAACAACATCATTTTATAGCAATACACTCCCCATAGTGTAATAAAGGCTGTCTTCTCGTCATCTTCCTCATCCATCCAGATCTGATGATATCCTGCAAAGAAATCCACAAAAGACTGGAGTTCATGCTTGGCACATTTGTGGATCAATATGTGTATATTGGGCAACAGGAAACCATCCTTGGGACTTGCTCTGTTTAAATACCGATAGTTGACACATACTCTGCCTTTACCATCCTTCTTTGGAACTGGCACGATGTTAGCCAACCAGGTTGGATATTCAACCACTTTGAGAACCTTAGCTTTGATCTGTTTGGTGACCTCTTCTTTAATTTTTAGACTCATGTTCGGCTAGAAGTTTCTGAGCTTCTGTTTTACAGGAAGACACATTGGGTTGGTAGGTAGTTTATGACCCACTATAGATGTGCTCAAACCAGTCATATCATCATAAGACCATGCAAAAATATCTTCATACTCTTTCAGGAAATGGACGTACTCTTCTTTCTCTGATGGTGACAGGTGAATGCTTATGCGCGTTTCTTTGACTGTTTCGGAATCTCCCAAATTTACTATCTCGGTTTCATCCAGATTGGACTTAGGTTTGTTCTCAAAATTTTCAACTTCTCTGACAATTTCCTCAGGTATTATATCTTTGTCTTATGTTTCCTTTGAGTCACTGTCCTTATGTTGCGTTGTCTCACTACATGTCACAGTTGTTGGTTTATCAAGATAAGTAATAATAATGTTGTAGAGAGAAAAATGTAGAGGATAATAATAAATAGTAAAATAGCAGACCATTGATAAATATCAAAATGTCAAACGAGAGCAATTTTAACGATCCAAACAATTGTTTCAAAGCGAAATGACAAAATGCTAAAAATGTCTTAGAAAAATGCCCATAAAAATTGTTTTTTTTAAAAATAAATGACACTAGCAGCCAGGCTACCTCGGAACTTGGCGGGCCCATGATGGTGTAGCGGTCCAGTTCCTAAGAACAGCTCCCTTCTCCACGGTCTGAGTGAAGAGGCCTTCCTCCTTCTCCTCCTCAACTATTGCAGTGCAATCCATGTCTTCATCTTCCATAAATAAATTCCTCAAGCCAGCTAGAATTTCATCTTCTTCGAATTCCCACACCATGTCGGTCTGATGAAAGGATTGGCTCAAATGTGGTATCGGCTGGTCAAGAGGGTAATAAAGACCACGCCATGGCGGCGACCAATCATCGTACTCCTACCAGGTGTACTGATATCCAAGTCCAAAGGTCGTGCCGTGCCACTTTAGCTATATTGGTTTAGTGAAACCCTGGAGATTCTTACCGAGACCCCTACCAGGTTCATATCCTTCCCATGCCAATATGCTCTCTATTTTGCTACTCCACCATTTATCTTTCTCAATCGCGTTGACTCGCTCAATGCGATGGTAAGTCTCTCCACCCAACTTCCTTATATTCTCCACAACCAGAACAGTCTAATTGGCGAAATAGGATTACTCCCGTCCCCATGGATGATCACTTCTTGATGGTTCCGTTCAAACTTCACAGCCTGATGCAGAGTAGAGGCTACGGCCCCAACATTGTGTATCCAAGGTCATCTCAACAATAGATTGTATGGGGCGGATATGTCTAGCACTTGAAATTCAACATCAAATCAAGTTGGGCCCATCTTGAAACAGAGGTTGGTCTCCCCAATCGTGGCCCTTTGATACCCATCAAATGCTTTTACATTCATAGTTTCTTCTTGTATCTCATGCAAACTTTGCCCAATCTCTTCAAAGTTGTCAATGGACAGATGTTGAGACTTGAACCTCCATCTATCAAGACCTTGGAAATAAATTTGTCTTCGCACTGTACTGTAATATGCAGTGCCCTGTTGTGAATCAACCCTTCTGGCGGCAATTCATCTTCATAAAAAGTGATCTTATGGCTTTCCAATACCTGTCTTACCATATTGTCTATCTCTTTATTGGTAATGTTGTTAGGTTCATAAGATTTGTTCAATACTTTCATCAATGCATTCCTATGCGCTTCAAAATTCTGTAGTAGTGGTAGAATGGATATTTGAGGAGGGGTTTTGTTCAGATGATCAACCACAAAATATTCTCTTGCTTGCACCTTTATCCAAAGATCTCCCGGGCCAGTTTCAATGATAGGCGGCTTGGAGGCAGCTTCATTACTTGTTCCTCCTAAATGCTCGGCATATAAACCTTACCAGTCCTGGTCATACCTTGTGCTGCACCGGTTTCTTCCATTTTCCCCTTTCCTTTCCTTCTCGCTTCTGTAGCGTAGTCCCATGGTATAGCATTGGACTTAAAGGACGGTATAGGTGCTACCGTTATGGTGAAGGGTTTGGTCACTTCTACTTCGAACAGAGTTGGTGCGGCTGAGGGCGTTGTTACTTCAACCTCAAATGGAATCGGTGCGGCTACGTCAACCTGAATCGGTGATTATATCTATACCACAATTGGTATGAGAGTGATTGGAGGCATTTTAGGACTATTCATTTCACGAATGAGCCCAATTGACCCTTCCGGATCCCATTCTTCATCGGTTTCTATCACATTTACCCCCTCGCCCCTGTGATCCGGGAGAGGATTGTTGCGGACATTAGGTGCAACCTTTTTTTCTTGTATAACCTTGGTGTCAATGAATGTCTGAATCTTATCATTCGGAGTGCGACATTCATCAATAGTGTGACCCTTCATGCACGAATGGTAAGCACATGTCTTCTTTGGATTGACCCACTGGGAGGAATTTTCCATGGCAACAACGGGAATGGGAGTGACATAACCGGCAGCCTACAGTCACTCGTACAATTGGTCGATGGTTTCACCAATAGGAGTGTATTGTCTGGGCGGTCTGCGGTCGAAATTTGGCATGGGTTTTTGGTAGTTTTCACGGGCTGGTGGTGAGTGATAGTATGCTGGTTGAGTGTTGTAAGTATGGTAAGCGGCAACGGGTTGTTCGTATCTGGGAGGTGAAGGCTGATATGTGGGTGGGGGTGTTTGGTATGTGAGAGGATACTTCGGGACCCTTGGCCACCATCACTGCCCCTACTTTCTTCTTTTTAGAAATGCCGCCTGACTGCAAAGCTTTGTTTGTAGCTTGGAGTGCCTCAAAATTTGTTACTATTCCGATCTTAATCTGCTCTTCTATTCTTTCTCCCAATTTGATGATGTCAAAAAATTTATGGTTCTCAATAACCATTAGTATCTTATAATACTGCGAATCCTGAGCTCGGATGAAGAAATTATTCATTTGTTCTTCTTCCAGTGATGGACTTACTTTTGCAGCTTCTGACATCCACCGAGTAGCATACTCGTGGAAAGTTTTCGTCGGCTTTTTCTTAAGATTCTGAATGTAAAAGGCGTCTGCCGCATTTTCTGTATTGAACCTAAACCGATCCATAAAATCTGACGCCACACTTACCCAGTTAACCCAGTTCTTTGGGTTTTGACTGACGTACCAGGACAGAACGTCTCTAATGAGGCTCCTCATGAACAAATTCATGAGAATTCTTTCATCTTTACCAACCCCTACGAGTTTGTCACAATATGTCCTCAAATGTACCTTCGAATCACCTCTCCCATTGAACATTTCGAACTTATTTGTAACCCTCTCGCAGTTCTACGTCCGACTGAATACCAAAATCCTCATAATTAAATCCTTTAACAACCCTTACCACCCTCGACGCCTTGGACTCGACTAGTAAGCTTCTTAAGTTCCTCCGCCATGTTCTTGATGAGCAAGTCCTTCTCGGCGAACTCCGGTGTATACAGGATTTGTTGTGAAGTGTGAGGTAGGTTTCCACGTATATAGGGTTACTTTGGTGGACTCCAGGAATTTGGGCGTAGTGATAGTTGTTGGTTGCATTTTCGGGATCAGGAGTGGGTTGTGGTGCATTTTGAGGAGTGTGGTAGGTGGTGGTTTATTGGTATGGGTCGGATGATGGTGATGCTGTGGAGGAGTTGATACTTGTGGAGGATTAGGATTTTGGGGAGGCGTGGCATATTGGTGATGTGCGGGAGGATTTTGAGGGTGCTGGTTTTGTGTGTTCTGAGGAGGTGCTGGGTTTTGGGCAATTATTTGATTGATGTCGAGAACATTCAGGGTAACGGAAAGGTTTGCCAAGTTCCGGACCTGCTCAAGTTCCCCTTGTAACTCCAATATCTTCTGTTATAATCGTAAAACTAAGTCATTCTGTCCGGAGTACTCCGATAATCCGAAGTTTCGACATTCTCTGCATGCGTAGCGTTGTCTTTCCTGATGCCACTCATATCGATCATTTTATCTTTTTCCTTGTTTTTAGGATCACTTCAAGTCGGAGGAGGTGGATGGACTCTAGATCTAGTATGATATGCCGAGGATGCCAGTATGCACGAACCAACCTTAAGGGATGGGAATAAGCAAAGAAAAGAAGAAAACAAAAAGGTAAATAAGTCAGTAAGGAGTATTAAAAGAATATGTGCGGTATTTAAACACATATGAGGAATTATAAATTCGCATCCTAATTAGGGACTTGATTGTGCTCGAGGTAGGCCTAGCAACATATAGATTTGGAGAAAAATCAATGCCAATAGCCGCTCATTTCATTAATATGATAAATTGACAAAATCCCTACTAAAATGACAATAACTATAAAAGGTTACTAATGGCATTTTCCTTATTACAACCAAAGTTTAAAACGAATCTAGAAAGAAAGTAAAACATTATTCCTAATCTATTTGGTCCCAGAGGGAACATTTGTCCATGCTTGGCCTTCTTTTCTCCATCAATCAGATTTCCCAGGTCGCGCATGTCCAGCAGCGCCCTTGCTAGATACCCTCCTTCGTTGCCCTTTGCATTCTGACAGTCCGAGATCCTCTTCCTTATCTTTCCCTTGATATCCATAAACCCCTTCTCCAAATACTCCAACCTTTTTGTTGACTTACTAGAGATTCCCCTTAACTCGTTGATTGCTTCCATGTCCACTTTATGTTGTTCCAAATGCCTGGCTTCAGACTCGAAAACCCTTTCGCGCAACCTCTTGTATTTCACTTGTGCTTCAGCAGCGTCGTCTATGACCATATTCCTCAAATTAACTCATGTCTTAACATCTCCCGCTATGTCATCTACCAACCATGATGGGTAGAAGTACACCTGGCCGGCGTGATACCGATTTGGCTCAATGGTATCTTTCTCCACAATAATCTTTTGATGCCACATGTGTTGTTCCTCAAACTTGAATGGAATGGCGTTCCCTTGGAAGTCTTTTTTGTACTGAAGCATTTTGGAATCTCGTGGTATAACCTGCTTTCTCCCAGGTTTCCTTATAACCCTTATAGGAGCATAAGGATAGATTCCTCTAAATCCAATTAGCACTAGATGAAGAGCCTCTGTCGAACTGATGATGAACTCACTGCTAGGGAATCACTCGAACATCCAATGTACCTTGTCATGAGTCAAATTGCTAAAGAAATGTACCCAGCTCACAACATTCCCCGGTTGTGCAAACTTGTCTGGGATAAAAGTCATTCTTCGGATGGTGATAGGCTATTTGGTCATTCCATGGTCGTCGCATAAGTTATTGACGGTATTCTCCTCTCTGAAGGTGTTCTAACAACCATACTTGTAGCAACAGATTGCAACCCTAGAAATTCCTATACCCCTTTTTTCAACGGTCTAAGGCCCGGTACATCTCAGCTAAAATCATGGGGACAATAGCTAGACAAGTGTGGATCCTTTCTCCCTGTATTGGGAATAGAAGCATCCCCAGAAAATAGACAATGAATGCACAAACCGAACGGTGTGTCCAACCCAGAGAAGTGATGGCAAGCGCATCATGGTAAAGGCGATATGACTTGATGTGCCCATAACGCTCATAAAGAAACTCGAATGGTATGTGAGATTTCATCAGACAGACTAACCCATCATTTTTCTTGAAACCCATCATTTTTAAGAAACCTCAAGAAGTGCGGTTTTCTGGTACCAACAAACCATGGCTATCCCATGGGAGTCCAGCGAAGCCTCCTTTTTCTTCTAAAAGGGGAGTCATTTCTATGTCGCCAAAATGAAAGTCCGCTCTCTTCTGATCCCAGAACATGGTGGCGGCCTCAACTAATGCATTGTTTGGTCGAATGTCTGACAAAGAGGTTAAATTCCCGAGGACTCTTTTCACTTGGTTTTTCTCCCTTGGTGAGAGATTTTCCACCAATCCAGCAGCAAAGGTGGGAATACTTTGAACCATGCCGAACCTGGGTACTTCGTGCCTCATTTCTTCAAAACAAATAAAGTTAGCCCTTTCCCCCTCAGGATTTGGCTATTTACAACATATTGGCATGTTTTCTCCAAATAATGCACAGATCATGATTGTGTCCCTTGGGATTATAGAAATTTCGGCGGACTTTGGACAAGGCTTGCCTTAGCGGGTTATTATGCGGACAACGTTCTAGCCCATACTAGGTTTGGACATGATGCATGCACAACTAATATTAGAGCGGGGGTTTCTAGAAGAGTCTAGACCGGTACCCTCAAGCGGACAACTTGAGAGGGAAGGCGCAGAACCGTCGACTCCACTGTTGATCGACTAGTTTTACCGCAAATAAGCCTTTCCAAATTTAAAGGGTGATTTAGGAAGAGCATGGACACTCATCAAGCGCCCTGTGATATTAATTACGCACGAGTGGAATATGATGAGGAGTATGCTTTATGCAAAGGTAAAACAACATGTTATCAAATATTTTGCATGATGAAAACAATAAATGCAGTATTAAATGAAATGTAAGGTCATAAAAAAAAGGAAAACAAGAAGAAGTTCGTTCACGCAATGTGAAAGTTGTAATAAAGTAAAAGGGGAGTAAGGATGGGGAGAGACATGACGTGGAAATTCTTAAGAAAAAAGACTTGGAGAAAGCAAACATGACTAGAAATAAAGGAAAACACATGTTATAGCCAAGTTGAGCAGAGATTTGCATATTAATGCGAGTTCAAATAAAGGGAGAATAAAGGAAAGGGTGTGCATAAAGCAATGAAAATGGAAAATGGGAGCGGGATATTCATGTAACAAAATAAGAAGAGATAAGGAAACACGTTTATCAAAGAAGACTAATTCATATAGACCAAGTTTTATATGGTAAGAGCCTAAAAAATATTTTCCCAGCAAAGTCACCATGCTGTCGCGCCCCTTTTTCTAGAGAAATCGGGTTTCGATATGTGACAACTCTTTTAAGGAAGTGTTAAAAGAGAGAGTCGTCACCTAACAGGTTTAAGGTGTGTTAGGGCACCTCTATGAATATGACTCGAGTTTACTAGTTTGCATCACCAAAGATCGGGTAAGGGCTCAAATTACCTTGAGGAGAAGGTGTTAGGAACTCTTCGAGGTCCACAACTGTGGGTCCCGGCCGAACTCGAGTTATATGAATTAGTCAGATAAATAGAGGGACAATAAGAAATTTGGGCAGTTATTATCAAAAGAATTTGAACAAATACAAACACTCGATTTAAAGACAAAATGGGGGGGGGGGGTCCTATGTTTTTTAGTAAAGGATCACCCCGTGCAACATAAATAATACTTCGTAACTCCCTCGAGATGGGGTGTTACTCGTATTATTCAGAGAGCACAGCCTATCATCTCCTTCTACACGATTACTGTCTTATGTTTGTTACCTAAAGCGCACTAATTGATTCTAAATTGTGCCTTATGCGTGCACTACCCGTCCCATGCCTATGGCCCAAGAGGCATTTGGACCTCTATTCTAGGTGGTTCTAGACTTAACTTAGGTTGCTCAAAATGATAATCTAAGCGACATTCAAAACATGTAGCACTATGCATAAGGGCAATAAATGGCTCAAGTTAGCCTCCACATGTAAGCAACAAATGCACACAAATAGGTTTTACTCATTAGGTCGGTGACAAATTCCAGAATTAATACGAAATAGAGTCCTTAAGTCCTATAGTCATAGCTTCTATGTGATTCTAAATTTTAAACGTACAAGCAGTGTTGCTTTCTTAGAACAACGAATTTGCAGATTGCACGTATTACAAATCCTATAGTCATGCTTTCTAAATTGTTTGCGCAGTGAGACAGTTGGTAGTTTAAAATAGCCAGCGTTTGATTTTATCAACTTACTTTTTAGGCGAGAAACAACGTCCTATAGGCAGGATTTCTTAGAATTGGCAATTGAAACCAATTATTATCTTCTCATTCCTATAGGCCTGCTTTCTAGGCGACCAATTTAATAGGAACAACAGTAATAATAGCTAATTTGATTATATTCCTATAGGCATGATATCTATGTGAATATTGTAAAGAGTAGGTATTTGTTACTCGATGTAATCCTTTAGGCATGATATCTAACATGAAGCAATTTGAACAAATAATTACTGCATTGCAGCATAATAGACATATAATAATATGTGGGAAATGAACATGTGAGAATGTGAGATTATTTCCGTCCTATAGGCATGTTATCTGACAAACACATAGAAATATAACATGTTGAACAAACTGAACACTCAGATCCTTTAGGTAGGATTTCTACCCTTTCATGCAAACATTAGAATATACCCATTTTCCCAATTTACTAGTACCTAATCGTTATTACAGAATTATTACAGGCCCAATACTGAATAAAATTACAAAGTGTTACAAATAACTATAGTGGGACTAAGACAGGCCCAAAGTGTACCCAGCCCAGCCAGGACTTCAATTTTATCTTCACACAGATTTCAATATAGCCCAGAAACCACAAGAGAACTTGGATTATACCCCAACTGCTATAGTTGATCAAAGGATCCAGGAAAACAGTCATTTACACAAACCAATTGGCTTATTCAGTAGGCATATAAAGGCATAATTGAGCACTCGAGAAGAAAGTGGCCAAGAACCTTAGGCCCCAGTGTGTTAGAGTTCACAAGGGCCTCAAAGTGGACACCTATCAGTGGTAACACTAGGGAGGTTAATAGAGAAGCTTTAGAGTGGCCTTGGCTCTCAGTTAGCCAAAAATTAGAGACTCTGAATGGGGAAACAACCAATGAAAATAGTAGTAAAGTAACAGGGTTTGGAAGAGTGCACAGACATTACAAAGTGATCACATAATGAACATATGAACATAGAAAGTGCATGAACTCAAGAGACAAGTTAATACTGCAAGTTTTCACATAACACATTAGGGAAAGGTATATTTGTAAGAGGCAATGAGTCTTAAACTTATGGGATTACAGAGTAAATAGATAAAAGAGCATTAGGACAGTAAGACAAATATTTATCACTAAATCAACAAGTTCAAACCTAAAAGACCACATTATGCTAAACACATGGATTAAACACTACAACCTATACCGGCAAGGCAGATAGAATCACACATTATAGGGGAAAACAAGTCATGAAATACTAATCTAAGGTAATTAGAAGTTAGGGGTACAAAATTGGCAGGGCAAGAACATACTAAGTGACGAACATAGTCATAGTAGCAAACTAAAACTAGAGTGAATGTATTAACAGATTAGGGCATGCTAATAACATAAATTAATCATTATATAAATACAAAATCAGGCAGGAAACAATATTAGGCCACACACCCACTGCAAACACTCAAAATTGTCAAAACATTAAGCTAAACATGCTTCAGACTATCCAAATTTCCTAAGCTAGATACAAAGACAATTTTTTAGAACTAACAGTTTAGGCGTGAGACAATGCTAGAGAAGTTCATGCTAGAGGAAAAATCACACATGAAGAGAGTCAAGGGATTATATCAAGTCATAAAATTCCAGAAAACATAGATACGCTAATTAGGACATAATGAATAAACATTGCAAAGGTTTAAACTAACCAATTATTATTCAACAAACAAGAAAAGAACAACAATATGACCCAAAATCCCAGATGAGTCAAGTTCCCAAGGGTTTCAAAGAACCCAGTGCAGTGCTCACATCCAAGGAAGGTGGGAAAATAGGAAATCCGGTAGACTTGGATTTCAGCCGGCCAAGAGCCAAAGCATAACAAAAGAGTAAACGAACACAGAGTGAAAATTTTAGATTTTCAGTGAAAATTTAGCGGTTGAAGTCTGTCTCAGAGGGAATGGGGGAGGGGTTTATATAGTGATAAAATCGAACAATAAACAAAGAAATAGAGTGATTTAAGCAACAAACAAGGAAAATAAATATACAAATCGATCGTCAATTTAAGAGATCTATAAACCCTAGATTTCAGAGAAATTTAAAATCAACATAATATAAACGAATAATCGGTCTCACAGTAGCATAGGAGGAATATAGACAGAATAATACTCAAAATCAGGGTTTTTTAAACCAATTTTTTTTCGATTTTGGAAGAGATCTGCTTGCCATGTTAAGGCAAGCACTTAGGAATACCTTAACAGAACAACCAGTACCAAAAGGGGGTCGGACATGGCAAATAATAGCCGTCGAATCCCATATTTGTTGGGATTAGGAGAATATTTAGGGGGCGGTGGTTTTAGGGTTCTTCCGGGGGGGGGAGGTTGAGAGAATGTAAGGGCGGCGGGTTATAAGGATAATGGGTTAGGGTTTCTGGGAGGGTAATTAAAAGGGAGCGAATAAACAAGGGCCATTGATCTTGAGAGATCAACAACCAGGATTGAAAATGAGTAGGGTGGGTCAAGTGTAATGGGTACCGACCGAGTATTGGGTTAAGGGGTTATTGGGCTAAGATATTAGGATTTTTGGGCCATTTATTTGGTCCAAAATTGTTTAAAAATTGGGGCTAGTTTTTAAATATCCAATATTTATCAAAAATAATTTATAAAATTAATTAATAGATAACAAAAATATTATTTATGCACTAAAATGATTGATAAATAATAACTTAACATTATAAGAAAAATGTAAAAAGTTATTTTGGCATAAGTAATGTAATTATACATGAATATAGGTTATTATTGCAAAAATGTGCAATTAGCCTAAAAATATAACGTAATTATAAAAAATGAAGTAAAATATTATAAAACATACATGTTGGTGCAAATAATAAGTTTGTATGATTAAATCATAAAAAGAATTTGAAGGATAATTATTGGATATTTATATAATAAAAATGTAAAAAGAAATTAGTTTAGGGTTTCTAAAAATAATGGAAAATTATGAAAAATGCCTATATATGTTTATAAACTAAATGATGATGCAAATATACAATTTTGAAAGTGTATATATACATTTAAAAATATGAGGGAAAATTGGGTATCAACACTCTGACACCGTCATAGCACCCAGGCGCAACTGCACAAACTCCGCGCGCCATGCGTCTCTGAGACTCTGGGGAACATATTCTCTCAAGAACATGTCCAAGGGATAAGTCCATGTAAGTGAAGCTGCCTCGGCCAGACAATCTAACTCATAAGCACGCCACCACTGATAGGCTGCTCTTCTAAGCTGGAATGTAGGAAAAGAAACACCACTCAACTCCGCTACACCCATCGTACGGAGAATATGGTGATACTCATCCACAAAACCTTGGGCATCATCTGACGCCAATACACTAAAGGTAGGAGGGTGCTACTTCTCGTACCTCTCAAGTCAAAGTTGTCCCGCTTCAGAAACTGCGGCACTAGCCTTGGGATGAACTGGAGCTACCGGCTGCATCGATATAATCTCTGGAACCTGGTCGACATGAAACCGCTACTCAGGGGTACAAACAGCGGGGGTTTGTTTTCCTCCCCCGGCCTAATATGTGGCAGGAGCAAGTGGAATCAATCCAGCCTAAGCTAAGGTGCTGAACATGCTCAGAAACTGGGCTAGAGTCTCCAGGAGGGCTGGTGCAGCAACAACTATCTCAGGTGCCTGCCCTCCAGCTGGATCTACTGGGTACTCCATTATAGCAGCTCGTGTGGGTTCTCTTGCTTCACCACGTGGACGTCCTCAGCCTCTACCCCGGCACCGGCCTCTCGTGGCTCTAGCAGGGGGCGCTGGTGTCTGGTCATTAGATCTGCCTATACGTGTCCTCACAATCTATGAGAGAATAGAATACAGAAGTTTAGAATTTCGAAGTCAACAATTTCACACGACAACGAATCAAAGAAGTGTATTTTTTTCCTAACAGTTCCATAGCCTCCCGAAGATAAGTAGAAACGTCTCTGTATTGATCTGTGAGACTCTAATAAACCGACTTATGACTCACGACACCAATGGACCTAGAGCTCTGATACCAACTTTTCACAACCCAAATTTTCCCTCTGTAAGACGTTGTGACGACACCTAGTCTCTACGACTCGGTCAGCCTAACAATTTGCGAAAAATAGAAATCAAGTAAAATTAACAACTAAACAACAACTGAATAATAAAATAACTAATAAGATTCCGCTCGGCATGTACAAAACCCAACACTCGAGTATACACAGTATGTTTCCCAAAACCTGGTAGTGATATGTCACAAGCTACATAACAAATACTAGTATCTCTTTACACCAGAGTCTAGGAAAAATACGGGAAAGTAAACGACATAGAAGGGAATACAGGGGGACTCCGAGGTCTAAGAACGTGGCGGATGTATCTTGAGGTCTCCGTACAACGACAATAACTTTCAGCTAATAGCACGGCTGATAATAAGAAGCACCTGGATTTATACACAAAGCATGTGCAGAAGAGTAGCATGAGTACACCACAACGGTACCCAGTAAGTGCCAAGCCTAACCTCGGTAGAGTAGTGACGAGGTCAGGTCGACTAGAATATAATAACAATAAGACAGATGATATTATAAAATGAAGTAAAATGGAGAATTTAACAAAAAGAATTCACAGAGAAATAACAACACAAGACAATGAGATAACAATAGGGGTGCTCCCAAGATACGTCTCGTAGTCCCAAAAGTATATATGTGAGAAGATCTTCCGAAGTACCGCCACATAGTCTCAAAAGTAAATATGCGAGGAGATCTCCTCAGGTACTACCTCGTAGTCTCAAAAGTAAATGCGCGGGGGGATCTCCCAAGGTACCGCCTCGTAGTCCCAAAAGTAAATATGCAAGAGTATCTCCCAAGGTACCGCCTCGTAATCCCAAAAGTAAATATGCAGGGGGTCTCCTAAGGTACCGCCTCATAGTCCCAAAGTAAACACACAGCTCAAATCAGTGAAGAAAAAAATTAACAACAAGAATTCTACAGCTACGGTGGATATAATTCAAGTAAAGGCAGGAATTCATCTAAAAATGTTGCACATAATTCAAATAAGCATTTAAGACACGTAGACATGTGAAACTAGGCTTAACAGAATAACTAGACATGCTGGTATAACTCAATTAAGGTGTAACTGGCTATTACCCAGTGAAAAACCGGATTTTTACAATAATTAGCCTGTGTACGATCTCGTCACCTCGCGTACACAGCGCACATTTATCACAGAAGTAACACAACAGTGCCAAATCTTAAGGGGATTTCCCCCACACAAGGTTAGGCAATCCACTTACCTCGAACCAAGCTCAATCAATCAGTAAGAATGCCTTTTCCATGATTTTCTGACTCTGAATGGCTCAAATCTAGCCAAAAGTAATTACATATCATAAATATAACTATAAGAAACTAATCTAATTAATGAAATCAAGGCTTAGGCAAGAAATTAGAAAATCACCCCAAAAAGTCGACTCGGGCCCACGTCTCGAAAACGAGTAACAGTCACGAAATATGAACACACATTCACTCACGAGTTTACTCGTACCAAAATTATCCAAATCCAATATCAAAATCTGAATCAAAACTCAAAAACTTAGTTGAAGAACTTTCCAACTTTCCCCCCAAATTACTCAACCAAATTCCCTAATTAAATGATGAAATCAATTATAGATTAATGGAATATAACCATAAACGAGTTAAGAATCGTTAACCAATAGCTTTCTCTGAAAAACCCTTGAATTATCGCCTCAATCAGAGCTCTAAAAGTCCCAAAATGGAAAATGGGATAAAACCCTCGAACTTAGCATTTTCTGCCCAGCGATTTCTCTTCTACGGGCTTCCAATCGCACCTCCGGCGCGACACCTGCAGAAATTCCATTGCAGGTGCGGATTCCCCTTAAAGTCAGGAATGCCGCTTCTGCGATCAGGTGGCCACACCTGTGTATACGCACCTACGGACAATTGTCCACTTCTGTGATAACCTCACCCAGCTCGGCTTCGCTTATGCGGTCACTTCTTTGTAGGAGCGGCTCCGCTTCTGAGGCCCCTTTGTCACACCAACAACCACTGGCTACCCAGACCAGGGCCGCATCTACGAGCTATATTACGCACGTGCATGTCCACACATGCGACCAACCCCACCGTAGGTTCTATGACAGTAGAAGTTGAAAACTTCAGTAGTTACACAAGTCCAAATTTCGATCTGTTAAGCATCTGAAACTCACTCGAGGCCCCTAGGACATCAACCAAACATACCAACAAGTCCTAATACGCCATACGAACTTAGTCGAGTCCTCAAATCACATCAAACAATGCTAACACGAATCACTTTCCAATTCAAACTTAATGAACTTTGAAACTTCAAACTTCTATAGCCGATGCCGAAACATATTAAATCACGTCCGATTGACCTCAAATTTCACACACTAGTCATAATTGGGATTGCGGACCTACTCCAACTTTCGGAATCAGAATCCGACCTTGATATCAAGAAGTCCAATTCTGGTCAAACTTTTGAAAAATTCAACTTTCGCCGTTTCAAGCCTAATTCAACTACAAACCTCCAAAACACAATCCGGATAGGCTCCTAAGTCCAAAATCACCCAACGGAGCTAACTGAACTGACGAAACTCCATTCCGGACAACTTCGGTCAAAATCATAGAACTTAAGCTTCTGTTTTAGGGAATAAGTATCCGAAATCACTTCGAAAACAACACAAGACCCCCTGGAAAGTCACATAAGCAGAAAAAGATACGGGGGAAGCAGTAAATAGGGGATCGGGGCTAATACTCTCAAAACAACCCGGCCGGGTCGTTACATCCTCCCCTCTTAAAATAACTGTTCATCCTTGAACGAGTATAGAGACATACCTCATATGGTGAAAAGATGAGGATAACGGCTGATTATATCATGCTTGGTCTCCCAAGTCGCCTCCTCGACCGGCTGACCCCTCAACTGAACCTTCACTGAAGCAATGTTCTTTGACCTCAACTTTTGAACTTTCCTGTCCAAAATAGCCACCAACTCCTCAACATAAGATAAATCCTTGTCTAACTGGACTGAGCTGAAATCCAACACATGAGACGGATCGTCGTGATACATTCGGAGCATCGAACACATGAAATACCGGATGGACTCCTGCTAGGCTAGGAGGCATGACAAGATCATAAGCAACCTCCCCAACACGCCGTAACATCTCGAATGGGCCAATAAACCTTGGGCTCAGCTTGCCCTTCTTTTCGAACCTCATAACACCCTTCATGGGTGACATCCGGAGCAGGACCCGTTCTCCAACCATGAACACAACATCGGTAACCTTCCGATCCGCATAACTCTTCTGTTTGACTCGATTGTGCGAAGTCAATCCTTCCCTTCATCTTCAATGAACCATCATCTCCAATAGTGACCTCATTAGCATCACCATGTTGAACCGTATCCTTAAGGACAAGCAGGTAGAGGTCATCATACTAATGCTCCCTGATACGATCATAAAGAGAAGACGGAGAGACCACACAAGCCAACACTTGCCTCGGCTCAAAAATATCCAATCTAACAAACTGGTTGGCTAAGGCCTGAACATCCAACGCCAATGGCCTCTTTGCTGCTGGTAGATATGCTAAGCTCCCCAAACTCTCCGCCCGATACTCAAAGCATCGACCACCACATTGGCCTTCCCGAGATTGTACAAAATGGTGATATCATAATCCTTAAGCAGCTCCAACCACCACTGTTGGCGCAAGTTAAGATACTTCTGTTTGAACAGATGCTACAAACTACAGTGATCGGTGTAGATCTCACAAGGGACACCATAAAAATAGTGCAGCCAAATCTTCAAGGCATGAACAATAGCTGTTATCTCAAGGTCGTGGACAGGATAGTTCTTTTCGTGCACCTTCAGTTGTCTGGACGCGTTGGCAATCACCCTACCATCCTACGTCAGCACTACGTCGAGACTAATCTGATGCATCACAATATACAGTATAAGACCCCGAACCTGTAGGTAATACCAATATTGGGGATGTAGTCAAAGCTGTCTTGAGCTTCTGAAAGATCTCCTCACACTCCTCTGTCCACCTGAACGGAGCACCCTTCTGGTTCGCCTGGTCATAAGTGTTGCAATAAATGAGAAACCCTCTACAAATCGACGGTAATACCCTACCAACCCAAGAAAACTCCAGATCTCCGTAGCTAAAGACGGTCTGGGCCAACTCTGCACTGCTTCCACCATTTTCGGATCCACCTTGATCCCGTCACACGACACCACATGACCCAAGAATGCCACTGAATCTAGCCAAAACTCACACTTGGAAAATTTTTGCATATAACGTCTTTTCTCTCAAGGTCTGAAGCATAGTCCTCAGGTGTTGCTCATGATCCTCCTATGTCCGGGAGTACACCAGAATGTCGTCAATAAACACAATGAACAATGATTCAAGATAGGGTCGGAACACACTATAGATCAAGTGTGTACACGTTGCTGGGGTGTTGGTCAGCCCAAATGACATCACAAGGAACTCGCAATGACCATACCGAATCCAGAAAGCAGTCTTCGGGATGTATGGCTCCCGAATCTTCAACTGATGATAGCCTGAACATAAGTCAATCTTGGAAAAAACCCTGGCACCGTGTAACTGATCAAATAGGTCATGAATACGAGGCAATGGATACCTGTCTTCATTGTAACTTTGTTCAACTGGCGATAATCAATGCACATATGCATAGAACCCTCCTTTTTTCTTCACAAACAAGACAGGAGCACCCCCAAGGTGACACACTAGGCCAAATGAAGCCTGTATCAAGCAACTCATGCAAGTTCTCCTTCAACTTAAGAGGATCCACACGATATGGAGGAATAGAGATGGGTTGTATGCCCAGTAACAAATCAATGCCAAAGTTAATATCTCTATCGGGTGGCATGCCTGGAAGATCAGCTGGAAAGACATTTGGAAAATCCCTCACTAATGGGACTCACTCAACTGTAAGGGATCAATACCGACATCTCTCACATAAGCTAGATATGCATCACACCCCTTCTCAACAATTCGTTGAGCTTTAAGAAATGAAATAACTCTGCAAGGAGTATACTCGAAGGTACCTCTCCAATCTAATCGCGGTAATCCTGGCATAGCCAGCGTCACGGTCTTAGCGTGACAATCAAGAATAGCATAATGGGGTGACAACCAGTCCATGCCCAAAATAATATTAAAGTCTACCATACTGAGTAATAATAAGTCGTCTCTGGCCTCAAAACCACTAAGAACAACCAAACATGACTGATACACACGGTCTACAACAATAGAATCTCACATAGGCATAGATACATAAACAGGAGAACTCAAAGAATCATTAGATACGCCCAAATACGAGGCAAAATAAGAGGACACATAGGAATAAGTGGATCCTGGATCAAATAAAATCTACGCATCTCTATGACAGACCAAAACAATACCTGTAATGATAGAGTCGAAAACAACTGCCTCTATACGAGCGGGAAGAGCATAATATCTGGACTGGCCTCCCCCTCTAGGGCGACCTCAACCTCGAGTTGGCTGAGTAGGTGGAGTAGTAGTTGGTGCTGAAATCATAGCCTGAGGATCCGGTGGAGCATCCGGTTCCTGAGAAGTCTATGGAGTTGCAACACTCCTAAATCTGAGGCAATCCCTCACCATATAGCCAGTGTCGCCATACAAAATAAGATCTCATATGCGTGGTTGCTGTGACTAGCTCGGGCCAAGTCTGCTTGGCTGATGCTAAAATCACCCCGTGCAGGAGGTGCACTAGATACTGGCGGTGCATAATAAGGCTCCTGGGCCTAGAAGGGGCTAGAATACCACTGGCAGCTGGAAGTACTGAATGAACGAGGAGACTCACATAACCCCTACCTTGTCGAACTGCAACTAGGTAACGCGTACCACTATAAGTGACAGACTCTCGAGACCTCTTGGCCTCCCTCTCCTCTCTCTCCCGAAAAAAGCATACCCTCTAATCTCCTTGTAATACTCACAGCCTGCTAGTAAGAAATATCCATTTCCAACTCCCGGGCCATGCTAAGCCTGATACTAGGGTGGAGTCCCTAGATAAACCGACGATTCCTCTCTCGAACTGTGGCAACCAAGGTTGTGCATTCGGGCCAAATCACTGAAGCGAACTGCATATCTGACACCGTTATAGCACCCTAGCGCAACTGCTCAAACTACGCGTGCCATGCGTCTTTGAGACTCTAGGAAACATACTCCCTCAAGAACATGTCCGAGAACTGAGTCCGTGTAAGTGAAGATACCTCAGTGATCACGCTCAACTATGTCTTATAGAAAGAATAAACAGGCGTTGCAAATATAATCCCGGGGTATTATGCCCAGAGTAGATCCCACAGGGAATTTACGTATCAAGCAGGCTGTTAAAATAGTACTCAGCTGTCACCTGATGATATTTAAATTACTAATACTAAAGATTAAAACTAAATATTAACTATGTCAAAGTATAAACAATTGTAATAAAAATCTAAGGTTATGGTTTCCCCCGCTAGTGAACTTACTTCTCG
>MDKI01120526.1:0-14400 GCA_005239505.1 Nicotiana paniculata | reverse complement strand
AAACACATAAAATGCAAGGTATATAATGCTTAAAATCATGAATTCTAGCCACGCATCAGGAAGTAAGTAAGATCCTCCTTCAAAAGCAAGAAAGTAGTAAGTACCACCAGAACGATGGAACTGGTCATATGAATCTTTGTGGTCCTATGAGAACCTTAAGCAGATGTAGTAAGAAATATGTGATGGTGCTTGTTGATGACTATTCTAGATTTACCTGGACATTGTTTCTAACATCTAAAGATGAGGCATTCGGCATGTTTACTTCCTTTGTTAGAAAAACTCAAAAACAATTAGGAAATCAACTTGCATCAATTAGGTGTGATCATGGCACTGAATTTGAAAATGCTAAATTTGTTGAATTCTGTGATGAGCATGGAATAGATCACAACTTTTCTTCCCGTAGAACTCCACAACAAAATGGAGTGGTTGAAACAAAGAATAGGACACTTGAAGATATGGTTAGGACTATGCTTCTTTCTAGTAAACTACCTCATAGCTTTTGGGAAGAAGCTATTAATACTGCATGCTATATCATAAATAGGTGCATGACTAGACCACTTGTAGAGAAGACTCCCTATGAGTTACTTAAAGGGAAAAAACCCAATATATCCCACCTTAGGGCTTTTGGTTGCAAGTTCTTTGTGCACAACAATGGTAAAGACTCCCTAGGTAAGTTTGATCCCAGAAGTGATGAGGGAGTATTCTTGGGATATTCTTCACATAGTAAGGCTTATAAAGTCTATAACAAAAGAACTATGTGTATTGAAGAGAGTGTGCATGTAGTTTTTGATGAAACTAACAGTCTTTCTGAGAGACAGGAACAAGAGGATGAAGAAATTGGGCTGGTCAGAAACTCAGTCCAAACTAGAGCAACACTGGAGGAAGGAACAAGTGATGGAACAGGTTCATCCCTCCCTGGCAACATGACAGGGGGAACTGAACAAATTAATTTCCAAACCTCATTGGAACATGTACCTGATCCTTTTCCACAACAATAAAACACTGAAGGAACTTCAAGAAATAACTAGTTGGTTGTGAAACCATACAAATATCAAAGTTCTCACCCTATTGAGAACATTATCACTTATCCAATCTTGGAATCAAAACCAGATCCTCTTTGAGAAATATTTGTGATTTTGATGCTTTCCTATCTCTTATTGAACCTAAAAATGTTGCTGAGACTTTGCAGGATGCAGACTGGGTAAATGCAACGCAAGATGAACTCAACCAATTTGAAAGAAGTCGAGTTTGGCATATGTTACCAAGACCCTTGGATAGATCCGTAATTGGCACAAAATGGGTCTTCAGAAACAAACTTGATGAAGATGGAACAGTTACAAGAAACAAGGCAAGATTGGTGTTTCAAGGATACAATTAGGAGGAAGGCATAGACTATGATGAAACCTTTGCTCCTGGCAAGGCTGGAGGAAATAAGACTCCTCATAGCCTTTGCTGCTTACATGGAATTCACCCTTCATCAAATGGATATCAAGAGTGCCTTCCTAAATGGCTATCTAAAGGAAGAAGTGTTTGTCAAGCAACCTCCGGGGTTTGAGAACAAGAAGAATCCTGATCATGTGTACAAACTTGACAAAGCACTGTATGGACTCAAGCAAGCCCCCAGAGCTTGGTATGAAAGGCTATCAAAATTATTGCTTGAGCATGACTACAAGATAGGTAAAATTGATAGTACTTTATTCTTAAAGGAAAAAGGTAAAGATCTCTTGGTAGTTAAGATATATGTAGATGACATAATATTTGGAGCAACCACTAAAAAACTAAGTAAAGAATTTGCTAAACTAATGGGGAGTGAATTTGAAATGAGCATGACGGGTGAGCTTAATTTCTTTCTACGCTTACAAATTAAACAAAATTCAAATGGAACTATGATCCATCAACAAAAGTATGTGAAAGAGTTGCTTAAAAGGTTTAAAATGGAAGATTCCAAAGAAATTGACACTCCTATTGGAACAACCACAAAACTAGATGTAGATGAACCTGGTTCATCTGTTGATCAAAAGTTGTATATGGGAATGATTGATTCACTGTTGTATCTCACTGCTAGTAGACCTGACATTGTTTTCAGTGTAGGACTTTGTGCAAGATTTCAGGCTAATCCAAAAGAATCCCACCTAACTACAGTAAAGAGAATCTTGAGATACTTAAAAGGCACCACTGATCTCTGTCTTCGGTATCCAAAAGGTAGTACCTTTAATCTTGTGGGATATGCTGATGATGATTATGCAGGTTTTCTAGTGGATAGAAAGAGCACCTCAGGTATGGCACATTTTCTAGGCTCATGTCTTGTGTCTTAGGCCACTAAAAAGCAGAATTCTGTTTCTCTATCTACTGCTGAGGCTGAGTATGTGGCTGCAGCTTTATGTTGTGCTTAATTATTGTCGATTAAACAGCAACTGCTAGATTTTGGAATCGATGTTGGATGCATCCCTATCTTTTGTGATAACACCAGTGCTATAAGTATGACAAAGAACCCCGTTCATTATAAAAGGACTAAGCACATAGATGTTAGACATTATTTTTTAAGGGATAATTATGAGAAAAGATTGATCTCTATTGAATTTTGTGCTACTGATAACCATATTGCTGGCATCTTTACAAAAACACTAAGTAGAGAGCATTTTGAAAGGAACGGGTTAGAGTTAGGGATGATTAAGATCACCTAATTGAACCAGTTTATAATGTACAAAAAAAAGAGGGAAAAATAAAAAAAATAAAATTTGGCTAGAAATTCTGAAATTTGTGTAAATAATCAGATTAATCATTGCTCAGTCTCATGCTGTAAATAGCATACTCTCTTGCCATGTTTTGAAATGACTCATTGGTTACTAATGATGTTTTTCCTATTGTTGAAAGTTGAGGCTTGATCAAGAGGTTTCTTACATGATGAACTTGGTTCATCTGAAAGGCGAGGTATGTTTTCTCCACCATATACATTTTGAAATATTAATAGTTATTCATGAGCAGAACTCTACCTAAAACAAGATCTTTTCAAAATCTAGTCTTTATTCTAATTTTGAACCAGTTCCGTCACCTCTTAGAATTTTAAGAGCCTAGAAAATAGAGGAGTCGTAACCGTCATCTCTAACTGACACTTACAGAAGTGATTAGACTTCTTTTTGACCCAAAATACTCCCGTTATATATTAATTAACCATACCCTTTAGAACCCCATCATCATCACTTCTCTAAGTGATCATTCACTAAGCCATAACCGTCGAAACCCTTTCATCTCTCTGCTCCAAAACCTTGATTCTAATTTCTTCTTCAACTCAAAATCTTCTTCTTCCATCTTAAATAAAAAATGACTAACCCTTCAGACAACCCTGGTTCTCCACCACCAGTTACTCCATATTCGACTTCTTAAACACCTCCACCACCAAGTCCTACTCCGTCTCAACCTAGTCCTACTATTCCTCAACCTAGTCCTACTATTCCTCAACCTAGCCCTAGTCTAGAACCCAGAAAAGACGGGTTAAAATGATTTCCGAAAAAACAGTGGCTACAGGTTCTCTCGCCAGAAAATTGAATGCTAAATTACAAACCAATCAGGTTCAAGAATCAAAAAATTCCAGTGATTCGCTTAAATTAGCTACTGAGGAAGCAGCAGGATCATCTGATTCCGAACAGGTATCATCTGTACCAAATATCGCTTCTGATAATGTATCTGAAATAGCGGAGAACTTAGAAAATAGGTTTGTGTTGGTTGAGTTTGTGAAATATGTGGTGTTTCCAGAAGTAAGACGAAGAGGTGGTAAAAATAAAATTGGGAAAGAAATAGATAGAGAGGGAAGTCGGAGTGAAGCAAGGGGAACAAGGGAAGAAACTACTAGATTATCTATTTATGGTACTGAAACAATAGTAATAGAAGAGGGAGCCAAGAAGTCAGGGGGAAATGAATCAAGAGAAGCGGCTGAGGGATTAGTAAATCTAGGAAAATTTACAGATGAACCTGGTTCATCCATTGAGGAGACCTTGGCAGATCTTATGAAGAAGTTATGAGAGAGTTATAAACCAAAGAAGAAAAGGACTCCAAAGGCTAAGGAGTCTGAAACTGCAGGAGCAAATAAGAAGAGAAAAGTCACTCCATCTGCTGGTTCTAAAACTCCTCTTCCAAGAGGAAGAACCACAAGAAGTGCACTTAGGCAGAGAGATGAGGAGTTACAAAAGGCTTTGAAGGAAAGTAAGAGAAAGAGAGCTGAGAAGGGAAAGGAGAAAATTGCTGAGCCTGTAGAGGCTGTTGAGATTGAGGAGATGGAACTGGTCCATCAAGATGATAAAAGGGCAGAAGTTGAGGTTCAGACCCCCAAACCAAAGAAAGCCAAGACTTCTTCAAAGAAGTATGCATCTGTGTCTGCTGCAACCTCAACTGTAGCCAAGAGAACCAGGTCTATAGTAAAATCAAAGAAAGTTCAAATTGATGAAGAGGAGGATTGGAGTGTTGAAAAAGAAGATGAGTCTGCTGGAGAGTAGGACAATTTGACTAAGTTTGGGAAGCGCACCATTCTGAAGGGGAGATTGTTGAAAGATTTGGAGGAATCTGGCATGGTCTATCTGATGGATAAGCTGAAGGTGCAGGGTTGGAAGGACATGGTCCTTCAGCTGGATGGGAGGATGGCCAGAAGTGAGATAGTCGAGTTCATGGCCAATTCTGTAATCAAGGACGGCAGGGTCTCTAGCCAAGTGAAGGGGACCAAAATTTCATTTGATGCCATAAAATTGAGAGAAGTGCTTGGGATCCCGTCTGAAGGATATGATGATTACACCAGGCAGAGATGGCCCAACTTAGATGCTCTTCCTACCGCTCTGCAAATCACTAGAAGGTTCTGTGACAATGAAGAGTAGGTTGAACCAAGGGTTGTCTACAAGAGTGAGATGAAGCCCCCTCATAAGATGGTGTTTGAATTCATTAACAAGTGTGTATTTCCAAGGCAGGAGAGAAGTCACATAGGCAACTACATGGACTTAGTTCTCATGGAGTGCCTCGACAGTGGAAAGCAGATCAACTGGCCTCACTTCATCATCTAGCTGCTGGACAGGGTGGTAAACGGTTCCAAGGCTCATACCATTCCTTATGGCTTAATCCTCACAACTGCACTTTCTCACTACAAGGTGCCTCTAAAGAAGGCAGAAATGGCCACAGTCAAGGATCACTTTGGCAAAAATACTCTTCTGGCCTGTGACTATGCTGTCAATGTTCCTGACAATGAACCTGGTTCATCCAGGAAAACACCGATGAACAGCAAAGTGAGAGCACTTGTGCAGGAGGGTGGGGCTAAGGATGCAGAAATACTTAGGCTGAAGAACTGCCTGGCTGAGGTTGAATATGAGAGGGATGCTCTCAGAACTGAGCTTGCCAAAGAAAAGGAGAAGAATGAGGGGATTCTTAAGGATATTCTTGTCACGCCTCGAAATCGAGAGACGAGACCGGCACCAAACCGGATGATCCCGGTCAAGCGGACCTGGATTGCCTTTCTTACCCAACGCATCACCCCATGTTTATAATATACATTATTCCACATGAATTAGCAATTTAGAGTTTAAGCATGAATCTACTACTTGAGTTCATCTTATCCTTTATCATTCCCACACATTTAATAATCACAAAACCTACAATAATTCCGATTCGGACCACAATTACTAGTAAACACATTTACCGCCCAAAATACATATATGTACAACCCACATCATGTCTACGGAGCCTCTAAGAGTACTAAGGGTTTATACAATACTTGCTGGCAACAAGGCCCCGCCTATACCTTAAAAGACATAACGTATACAAAAAGATGATGCAGACTACACACGGCCCTGAGAGGAAGTGGAGCTCACCGGATCTGCTGAAGGTACGAAGGGGAACACCACTATCGGCGCTCTGAGCTACCTGCTGTGGAATCACCTACATCCATATAAAAGATGTAGCGCCCCCGGCAAAAGGGACGTTAGTACCATTGAATAGTACTAGCATGTATGGACAAAGTTTATTCCAAGTAGAATCACACAATACACAATTGGAAGACAGTAAAGGTAACCACACAAGTACCACATAGATATACATAAAGTTACAAATGGAGATTCCACAGTTACTCATTTCAATTATTCATCTGTTGCGGCGCGCAACCCGATCCCACCGTACATTCCCATCTTACTCTTATTACCTCTTCACCCTTATTACTTCGTGTTGCAACGCGCAACCGGTTCCCACCGTACATTCACAGTTCACCCTTATTACCTCTCCACTCTTATTACTTCGTGTTGCAGCGTGAAACCCGATCCCACCTTACAATCACATTTCACAACAACAACCACCAACAATTATATCACAAGGATCTTTATCATGAAGAACATAAGTTCATATCAACCAACAATTGTGTGAAATCAAGGCACAATGATCCTTACCAACCAGAAATTCATATATGGTGTTTCCACAATCATTTAACTCAATAAAATCAGCCCATATTCACTTTCATTATTTACTACACAACATTTAGAACTTAGATACATTCAACACTTTATTTCATTATCATTTCTTTCGTTTTGCAGCACATCCTCTCATACCGATGTATTCAACATTTAACGAGCTTTACACATGGTAGGATAAGCACAAAGAATCACCCTTCATAATCTCAATTAGCATAGTAATTGACTTAAAAAAATCAAAGAATGAATTCGTACAACTCGACACAGCAGGACAAACAATTCACATATGCTCAAGCAATAATTTCATACCGTGTACTCGGACACCAACAAGGTAACTCTACAAAGTTTAAAGTTAGCCATACATACCTTGAATCGGAATTCCCCTTTACTTTTTACCACAATTCCCCGGACCTTCTAGCACCTTCAATCTAGTTCACAATGTGGCATAATTGAACATAGAATTAGGAATAATTGTCATGTCTTGAACTCACTTGAGCATTCTATCAAACACTAGGTGTTCCTTTAGGTTGAATGGTCTCTTTTTAGTGAAAGATTACTCTAACCCATTTCCTTTCACTAGATTATGATTAGTTGGTTACATGCATGCAAGACTCCTACCCCTATCTTCATGAACTCACCTAACCATGTTTTATTGTAACAAAAATCTGGAAATTTAGGTTGATGGGGTAGAAGCTGACCTCTTGTAGTGAAGAAAATGTTGTCCTACTTGATCAATTCCAGGCATGAGTAGTGAGGGAGGAACAAATTGAGGAAGATGGAACTCTCTCTCTCTCTCTAGAGCCCACTCTCTCCTCTCTTTAATTTATCAGAAAACGAGCTTAAAATGGAAGGGGGAGGTGTTTTAATGAACTGGGGGTCGGGTATAAAATTAGAAATTTAATAGCCCCAAAGCAGAAATGCAGTCAGGAATGCGATCGCATTCCTTCTATGCTGTCCGCTTTCCTGTCACATAATTGGCCCTCAAATGGTCCAAAAATAAAAGTAGACTGCCCAGGTATGTGACCTCTACGCGGTTCGCATACCTGTTATGTGATCGCATAATGCATCACATAACTCTCTATGCAAAAGTCAAGGTGCAAGAATGCGAAAACTATGCGGCCCGCATTCGTGAAATGCGATCGCATTCTAGGCCGCATAGCTTTCCTCAAAATGGACAACAAACTGTCCAGGTATGCAACCACTATGCGGTTCGCATACCTGATCTGCGATCGCGTAGTGGACCACAAATCTGCGCAAATCTGCAAAATTATATCTTTTAAGTCCCGGGGTTCTTTTACTCAAAAGGAGTCCGTTTTAAGAATTTCTACAGTTATAACCACATGGGGACCTATTTGGGCATTATTTTTAGCCATGAAATTTTACGGAGCTTTACATTCTCCCCCACTTAAAATCATTCGTCCTCGAATGAGGATCGAGGAATCACTAGAGTAGGAAAAACAGAAAATAAGCCAACCCCCAAAATGTTTTTTACTAACTCCGATATTTTCTGAAAATTTCGCCAGAGTTTCCTTTGTAATTATGCCTATCTACCTGTCAGAGATTCCCCGAAACAGATGTTTAACCAATTCCACACATTACCAGTTACTCTATCAACTTGTACATAATCCGGTCATTTCAACAAGTTACATGTAATTCAATTACTTCACAAGCCTTGCATAGTTTGGTTAACTCCACAAATTTGCACATAATTCAGCTATTATAATGAGTTGCACATAATTCAGCTATTACAATGATTTGCACATAATTCAGCTATTCACAACAACATATACATTTATGGCACAAAGTTTGAGAAGTCACAATAGTAGGGTAATTAGGGGAGTGGAGTGTTCTTGCACAAAATTTAACACAATATATACTACCTTAGGAATGACAACTTTCAAAACCACTACCGTACTTATTCATACAAGTGGGGATATTTCTCTTTCATTTCATTTTCCGCTTCCCATGTGGCTTCTTCGACTTGTTGACTCTGCCATAATACTTTAACAGAAGCAATCCCTTTGTTTCTCAGTCTACGGACTTTCCTGTCAAGTATAACAACTGGAACCTCTTCATATGACAATCCTTCATTAATTTCAACCGTCTCAACCGGCACAATGGCGGATGGATCCCTAATCACCTTTTTCAACATGGACACATGAAGCACTGGGTGTACTAATGACATCTCAGAGGGAAATTCCAGCCTATACCCCACCTGTCCTATCCTTTGAGCAATCCTATATGGCCCAACATACCTTGGGATCAATTTTCCTTTCTTCCCAAACAGCATCACTCCCTTAATGGGAGACTCCTTCAAGAATACCCAATCATCTACTTGAAACTCCAAACCTCTTCGACGAACGTCCGCATAGGATTTCTGATGACTCTGATCAGTTTTCATCCTTTCCTGAATGACTTTAACTTTTCCATAGCTTGGTGCACAAGATCCGGTCCTAGAAGTTCTGCCTCTCAAACCTCGAACCATCCAATCGGAGACCTACACTCCTTCCGTACAATGCCTCAAATGGGTCCATCTGAATACTAGCATGGAAACTGTTATTGTAAGCAAATTATATAAGCGACAAGTAATCATCCCAGCTACCCTTGAGGTCTAATACACAAGCCCGTAACATATCTTCAAGCGTCTGAATGGTCCGCTCTGCCTGCCCATCAGTCTGTGGATGGAAGGCTGTGCTGAGATTTACCTGCGTACCCAAACCTTACTGAAATTTCTTCCAAACGTTAGCTGTGAACTGGGACCCTCGTTCTGAGATAATAGATACTGGAGTGCCATGGAGCCTAACTATTTCCTTGATATATAACTGATCATACTGTTCTGCAGTATTGGTGGACTTGACTGGCAAGAAGTGCGCCGACTTCGTGAGCCGATCCACTATTACCCAGACTGAGTCGAACCTACATGGAGTGCGAGGTAACCCCACCACAAAGTCCATATTAATCATCTCCCATTTCCACATTGGTATTTCCATAAGCTGCGTCAATCCACCGGGCCTCTGATGCTCGGCCTTCACCTGCTGACAATTCGGACACCTAGTCACAAAGTCCGCCACACCCCTCTTCATACCATTCCACCAATAAATCTCCTTGAGATCATGATACATCTTCGTAGAACCTAGGTGTACTGAATATCTGGAATTCTGAGCCTCTGCCATAACCCTCTCCCGAAGATCATCCATGTCCGGAACACATAGCCTCTCTTGGCACCGCAAAACACCGTCATCGTCGTCGAGTGAAAATGCTGCAGTCTTATGATTCAGAATTGCCTCTCTCAACTGTACCAATGCTAGATCCGTGAATTGTTTTTCCTTGATTTTTGTTACAAGCGAAGATTCTGCTCCATTACGCACCACGACATCCCCTACATCTGAGGTCGAAAGACAGACCCCCAGACTAGCCAACAGATAAACCTCCTGAGACAAAGGCCTCTGACCTGCTTCCAAATGAGCCAAGCTACCCATGGATTTCCGACTAAGAGCGTCGGCTACCACATTCGCCTTCCCTGGATGGTAAAAAATATTCATATCATAATCCTTGAGCAACTCTAACCACCTCCGCTTCCTTAAGTTCAATTCCTTTTGTTTGAATAAATATTGAAGACTCTTGTGGTCTGAGAACACGTCCACATGGACCCCATAAAGATAATGCCGCAAGATTTTTAATGCGAACACAACCGCTGCAAGCTCCAAATCATGCGTCGGATAATTCTTCTCGTGATCCTTGAGATGTCTAGAAGTATACACTATAACCTTCCCGCACTGCATCAACACACACCCCAAACCAACCCTTGAAGCATCACAATAAACCACAAATCCCTCTGTACCCTCTGGCAAGGTCAACACCGGCGCCGTAGTCAATCTCAATTTCAATTCCTGAAAACTCTTTTCACAAGCATCGGACCACTGGAACTTAACCGCCTTCTGCGTCAGCTTAGTCAATGAGGAGGTGAGGGTAGAGAATCCCTCCACGAACCTCCGATAATATCCAGCCGAACCCAAGAAACTGTGAATCTCTATCGGGGTCGTTGGCCTAGGCCAATCCTTTACCGCTGCAATCTTTTGGGTATCAACCCGAATTCCTTCCCTGGAAACAACATGGCCCAAAAAGGAGACTGATTCTAGCCAAAATTCACATTTTGAAAACTTTGCATACAACTGGTGCTGATGAAGAGTCTGCAGAACTGCCCTGAGGTGAGTAGCATGATCTTCCTGACTTCGCGAATAAACAAGGATATCGTCAATGAAGACAATCACAAAGGAGTCAAGAAACGGTTTGAAAACCCGATTCATAAGATCCATAAAAGCTGCTGGGGCGTTGGTTAGCCCAAATGACATTACCAGAAATTCAAAGTGCCCATATCGAGTCCTGAAGGCAGTCTTAGGAATATCCTGCTCCCTGATCTTTAACTGGTGATACCCGGACCGCAAATCAATCTTTGAGAAGAACCTAGCACCTTGCAACTGATCGAACAAATCATCTATCCGAGGCAATGGGTATTTGTTTTTGATGGTGACCTTGTTGAGTTGCCGATAATCAATACACATCCGAAGCGATTCGTCTTTCTTTATGACAAAAAGAACCAGTGCACCCCAAGGCGACACACTTGTCCGTATGAAACCCTTTTCTAGTAGATCTTTCAATTGCTCTTTTAACTCTCTCAATTCTGCTGGCGCCATTCGGTAAGGTGGAATAGACATTGGCTGCGTATCTGGCAATACATCAATCCCGAAATCGATCTCTCTATCTGGTGGAATCCCAGGAAGCTCGTCCGGAAATACTTCAAGAAATTCATTCACAACAGGCACAAATTCGGGAGCAGACACCCCTGAAGTGGTGTCCGCAACCTGGATCAAATGGTAAATGCACCCTTTTCTGATCATCTTTGAGGCTTTAAGGTAGGAAATAAATCTACCTCTTGGCACAACATTATTACTCTCCCACTCGATAACTGATTCATTAGGAATCTCGAGCCTTATAATTCTGGTTCGGCAGTCGTGTTTAGCAAAGCACGAATAGGGCCAATCCATCCCCATAATTACATCAAAATCTACCATTTCTAACTCAATAAGAACGGCCGTGGTATCCCGACCATGCACTGTGAAAACACAATTCATATAGACTCGCATGGTCGTAATAGAATCACCAACCGGAGTGGACACAGAGAACGGCTCGTGAAGTTGTTCGGGTTCTATCCCAAAACTTGAAGCAATAAATGGAGTAACATATGACAAAGAAGACCCGGGATCAATAAGAGCATAAACGTCATGTGACTTAACAATCAGAATACCTGTGACAACATATGGGGAAGCCTCCGCACTCTGGCGACCACTCAAAGCATAGAACCGACTGGGTCCCCCTCGACCCCGTGCTCTACCCTAACTGTACCACGCCCTGCTGGAGATGGAGGGCGTGCTGAAGATGTAGTGGCTGAAGAGCTGGATGGCTGAGTAGTACCCCTACCCGTGCCCTGACTGGGTGCGCGGCAGTCTCGCTGGATATGGCCTCTCTCTCCACATCTATAGCACACCGGTATATCCAAGTAACAAGGCTCAGAATGATACCTCCCACACTTAGGGCATGGGACCCTCCGGTGCTGCTGGAACCTCCCACCTGCACGACCCAACTGACGGAACCTCTTGCTATCTGAACCTGGTCCAAAGTGACCCCCTTGCTGATAACTGTGCCCTGATGATGGGGCACTAGCTGAGGACTGAGCATAGGACTGGGATGGCCCTGATGACCCTCTCCCAATGACTGATCTCCCTCCTCCGACTGAACTACCAGGGTTGCCCGCTGACCGGGCCCTACTACTACTCTCCCTCTCCATTCTTTTCTTTCAACTTCCGAGCCTCTGTGGCCTGGGCAAATCCCACGTTCTTTCCATAATTCATATCCGAATGCAAGGCAGCTGTAGCAGCTTCATTAACGACCAAGGGACCAAGGCCTTGAACAAATCGTCGAACTCTGGCCTCCATAGTCGGCATCGTGTGGATGGAATATTTAGACAGGCGCACGAACTCCATGTGGTACTCCCACACAGTTATGTTTCCCTGCTTAAGGACCTCGAACTCCGCAGCAGGGGCTGCCATAGTCTCGACAGGAAAGAAATGATCCATGAAGGCATCAACAAACTCATCCCACTTCGCCGGAGGGATCCCCTCCCCACGAGACCCCTCCCACATCTCAAACCACAAATACGCTGCTCCCTTTAACTGATAGGAAACCAACTCAACCCCCTCGGTCTCTGTAGCTTTCATAACCCGGAGAGTCTTGCACATCTCATCAATAAACTCTTGAGGATCAGCCTCTAGGTCGGTGCCTGTGAACTCTGGAGGGGCTAACCGCAGAAATTGGTTGACCCTGGAACCTGAAGAATCCCCTTGCTCGCTAGAGGATGCAGGGGCAGCATGTGATCTTTGGGCCTGGGAGGCCACTAGCTGAGTCAACATCTGAATAGCTCCCCATCAGAAATACCGGGACCAGAAGCTGGGACTGAAGAAGAATCAGAAACATCAGCGGGAGGGGTCCGCTGGAGCAGGAATAGGAATATCCTGGCCTGGGTTGGAAGAGTCATGCAGATTCAGGGTCGGGGAATCATTCTCACCCGCACCATCAGATAAAGAATTCACGGCCACTCCTGGGGTGGTATTGGCCTCTGGGCCGAGTCGGGTTCTCTTCTTGGGTGCCATTACTGAAAATTGGAACAATGCACGAGTTAGATAAAGATGTTTTCACCTTCCACTTCATCGCACGATACAGAGTAACAATGAAAGGGTATTTTTCTAAATGTCCATGCAACCCCCTAATTATAGATATGGTTGACAACACACCGATAAGAAGGCTCTACTTGACACGGCTCCGAGACATCCTAGGACACTTTTAAAACCTTAGGCTCTGATACCAAGTTTGTCACACCCCAAAATCGAGGGACAAGACCGGCGCCCAACCGGATGATCCTGGTCAAGAGGACCTGGATTGCCTTTCCTACCCAACGCATCACCCCATGTTTATAATATACATTATTCCACATGAATTAGCAATTTAGAGTTTAAGCATGAATCTACTACTTGAGTTCATCTTATCCTTTATCATTCCCACGCATTTAATAATCACAAAACCTACAATAATTCTGATTCGGACCATGATTACTAGTAAACACATTTACCGCCCAAAATACATATATGTACAACCCACATCATGTCTACGGAGCCTCTAAGAGTACTAAGGGTTTATACAATACTTGCTGGCAACAAGGACCCGTCTATACCTTAAAAGACATAACATATACAAAAAGATGATGCAGACTACACACGGCCCTGGGAGGAAGTGGAGCTCACCGGATCTGCTGAAGGTACGAAGGGGAACACCACTATCGGTGGTCTGAGCTACCTGCTGTGGAATCACCTACATCCATATAAAAGATGTAGCGCCCCCGGCAAAAGGGACGTTAGTACCATTGAATAGTACTAGCATGTATGGACAAATTTTATTCCAAGTAGAATCACACAATACACAATTGGAAGACAGTAAAGGTAACCACACAAGTACCACATAGATATACATAAAGTTACAAATGGAGATTCCACAGTTACTCATTTCAATTATTCATCTGTTGTGGCGTGCAACCCGATCCCACCGTACATTCCCATCTTACTCT
Source organism: Nicotiana paniculata (assembly GCA_005239505.1). Lineage (NCBI taxonomy): Eukaryota > Viridiplantae > Streptophyta > Magnoliopsida > Solanales > Solanaceae > Nicotiana > Nicotiana paniculata. Next base: position 291 of record MDKI01120526.1, on the reverse strand, counting down.
TATTACCTCTTAACCCTTATTACTTCGTGTTGCAACGCGCAACCGGTTCCCACCGTACATTCACAGTTCACCCTTATTACCTCTCCACCCTTATTACTTTGTGTTGCAGCGTGAAGCTCGATCCCACCTTACAATCACATTTCACAACAACAACCACCAACAATTATATCACAAGGATCTTTATCATGAAGAACATAAGTTCATATCAACCAACAACTGTGTGAAATCAAGGCACAATGATCCTTACCAACCAGTAATTCATATATGGTGTTGCCACAATCATTTAACTCA
>MDKI01195869.1:0-18688 GCA_005239505.1 Nicotiana paniculata | reverse complement strand
ATTAGTTTAATTAGTGTTGAATTTAGTTTAATTAGATTTAAATTATGTATTGTCTTTAGGATAAGAATTGAACATTTAGGATATGAGTTGAACCTTTAGGATATGAATTAATTAACTAAAAACGATTAGGATATGAATTAACTAAATTAATTTGTTCTTGTTTTATTTGTATAGATGGAACATCGTACTTGGATGTACAATAGGAATTATCCTAATCGGCGGGGATTGCGGGAGGAATTTGTAGAAGGTGTTGAGGTCTCTGTTAGACATGCAATGGAACTTCCACCATACCAAAAAGATGGATTAATTAGGTGACCTTGTGTTAAGTGCGACTGTATGAGGTTTGAAAAACCGGAGGAAGTTAAACTTCATCTTTATCGGAAGGGGTTTATAACGAATTACTTTGTGTGGACTTATCATGGAGAGGTTGATGGTAGCAATGGGATATTTCATAACACGGTTGCGGGTGAAAGTAGTAGGTCGGTGGAGAATACAAATTATGATTCTAGAATGAACGATATGGTTGCGGATGCTTTTGGGATGCAATTTGGGAGTGAGCCCACTGAAAACATTGAACAAACCCCTAATGATGACGCAAAATATTTTTTTAAACAGTTCGAGGAAGCTAGACGTCCATTAAAGGAAGGAAGTCTGCACTTTGAGTTGTCTGTTGTAGTTAGATTACTAAGTATAAAATCTGATTGAAATATTTCTCAGGCAGCCATGGACTCTTTCATTGACCTTATGACTGAACTAGTCGACCCTGATATCAGCTTACCTGATGATTTCTATAAGGCAAAGAGTGGTTTCTAAGTTAGGACTTTCGTTAATGAGAATTGATTGTTGTGAAGGTGGTTGCATGTTATATTATAAAGATAATGCAGATTTAGACAGTTGTAAATTTTTCCACAAGCCTCGTTTCAAGAGGCTTTCCAGCGGAAAAATGGTCGCTATCAAGGTGATGCATTATTTACCTCTTATACCTAGGTTAAAGAGGTTATATGCATCGGAAAGTTCTGCTTCTCATATGAGATGGCACTTTGAAAATAGAAGACCACCAGGTGTTATGTGTCATCCTTCAGATGGAGAAGCTTGGAAGCACTTTGATAGGACATATCCAGATTTTGCTAGAACCAAGGAACATTCGGTTGGGTCTGTGTGCGGATGGCTTCACGCCTTTTGCTGTATCTGCGACACCATATTCATGCTGGCATGTATTTCTTACACCTTATATTCTACCACCCGAGTTGTGCATGACTAGTCTATATATATTCTTAAATTGTATTATCCCTGGTCCACGTAATCCGAAAAGTTTGATTGATGTATATTTGCAACCTTTGATTGATGAGCTGAAAGAATTGTGGTATGATGGTGTTGAAACATATGACATATCAACCAAGCAGAATTTCAATTTGCGTGCTAATTTAATGTGTACAATTAACGATTTTCCCGCGTATAGAATGTTGTCTGGGTGGATGACTGCTGGTAGGCTAGCTTGTCCGTACTGCATGGAACATACTAAAGCGTTCACTTTAAAACATGGCCGAAAGAAATCATGGTTTGACCGTCATCGCCGATTCTTGCCTCGTGATCATGAAGAAGAATCAGTTGATGAAGCACAAACTAGTTCGGAAGAAGAATCCTCGGACGAGGAACAATACGTCGATGAGCTTTAAAAAGTTAGTTTCTTTACTACTTCTCATTTTATAGCTATTTTATTATATGTTTCAATCTAAATATGTAATTTTTATGCAGATGACAGTCAAGGGTCGAGGTAACGATGACCCTACGGGTTCTCGGGGTAAAGGAAAGGCTAAGAAGGGAAAGAGGAGAGTTGAAGATACTCATCCCTCTTATCCTCCCTCTATCCTCCCTATTTTCCACCCTCTTCACAGGCGTCGCCAATGTCTTATCCTCCATCCGATGGATATTATGAGGCGCCACAGCATTACTAACCCAGCTACATCTTTGTGCAGACACCAGGTCTTTCAGCACAGGGCCCTAGGACTGTACGTCCAGCATACAGTCCAGCTGCCTCACGAGCACATGGCTCACATCCATCCAGGTCACAGCCACGGGGGTCACAACCACGGGGGTCACAACCACTGGTGCCACAGCCACGGGGGTCAGAGGCATCAGTATCACAGCAGCTTCCGGTTGATCCCGCGATGTCGCAGTCACAGGGATCACAACCATCTTCCTCATCGGCTCCATCTCTTACAGGCTTTCGCCTGCGAGATACTAGCTCTGACCCCCCTACACCTTCCACACATGCATCTAATGTACCTGTTTCCGAGGATGATGCTGATGCTGACGAGGAGGTGCATAAGGATAAGTATGGCAGGATCATCATAGTCCCTGAGGGTGATGATGACGAGGAGGTGCATAAGGATAAGTATGGCAGGATCATCATAGTCCCTGAGGGTGATGAGTAAGAGCAACTTGATTTTTTTACGTTTATTGTTTTGTACAGTTTGTACTAATATATTAATGTGTTTTTTTTGTTAAATTGCAGGTTCATCCCGAGTAACACTACTACGAGGATAATCACCAACGCCACCAGAAAGCTTTATGATGCCCCTTATACGAGTTGGAGCGAATTCCCATTCTCGCTGAAGGAGCAAATTTTCAATGAATTTAAGGTATAAATTTTCTTTTAAGCTTTATAATTATTTATATTTATGATATTTTCATACAATATTTAACTTTTGAAATACAGAGCAAGTGTGTATGGGAACACCGCTATAGCACGGAGGTGGCGCGTAATTTTAATCTTAAGGCTCGGAAGCGGTTGTTGCATAGTTTCTCCAACGCTAGACTGTACAACCAGAAGCTTAATTGGTTGCTTGACGAATTTTGGAGGGATTTTCAAAGGCAGTGGCCTACCGCGGAGTTCTTAAAGAAGAGCGAAAAAGGAAAGAAAGTCCGCGCATCCGAGAAGAGAGGCACCTTGCACAGTGGAGGTGCGATCAGCCAAGGGACTATAAAAAGAAGATTGGTATGTAATTTATTCATTTATTTTAATTTTCAAAGTATATCTATTCTGTTTATTAACTATAATTTATGAATTTTCAGGAAAAGAAGCTGGGTCGTCCAATGAAGCAAGATGAGTTATTCAAGGAGACTGATATTGTCAAGAAAAAGAAAGAGACTGATCCAGAAAGGTGGGTCGACGGTCGATCATCGACTGTACATGTAAGTTTTCTATTTTGATTAAGTATTTTGATATACTCTAATATAATCTTTCAAATACTAATTAAATAAAAAATTTATTATAGTATCGCTTCAGAGTTGACATGGAGGAATTCATACGCAGTCAGCCACCTAATGAGTCGGGCGAGCCAATCCATATTTCGGAGGAGGATGCAGAAAGACTATGGATGCAGGTGGTTGGCGGTGCAAAATATGGGAAGGTATACAGGCTTCCTAATAAGAAGTTCCACCGATATCACTGTGCAATGCAAGGAATAGTAACTTCCTCTCAAGCCGAGCAACTTGATGGGGAGAGCCTCTCCACTATGCGGGAGACTGTGACAAAGCTCACAAGCGAGCTAGAAGCATCCAAGGAACGAGAAAGGCTTAGAGATGCTCAGTACGTTAGCATGCAAGATCAGTACCAAGGCATGCAAGCTCAGTACGAAGGTATGCAAGCTCAGCTTAAATCTCTCCTAGCTTCTGGAGCTTTTTCGATTCCCCGGTCTCGCGAGCCATTGCCAGAGGCTCAACTTGAACGTGAGCGTTCCTTCCGTCCTCCCCGTGTTAGTTCCTCCCGTCCTCCCTGTGATCGTTCTTCTCGTCCACCACGAAATGACCCTTCTCATTGCTGTCATGATAATGAAGATTCATCAGATGGTGATGATAATGATATAGAATGAAACAGTCATTGAGTAATTTTATATACTTTGAACTAGACAATAGAACTTTGGTCTGTTTGGAATGGGCTTGTAATAAGTGTTAACTTAGTTTTGTTAGTTAAATGTGTTAGTTCTATTGAATTTTATACGTTGTTGGTTTTAATGTTGGTTTTACTATTGGTTTTAATGTTGTTGTTGTTGTTGTGTTGTTAGTTCGTATTGTTGTTGTGTTAGTATTGTTATTGTTGTTGTTGTGTTAGTATTGTTGTTGTTGTTGTAATAGGATTTGGTATGCTGGAAGGTGGTGTGACTGTCAAAATAGGCAGTTTCTGCCAAAATAAAACCCAGAAAAGCGACCAAAGTTGGTCGCTATTAAACCCAGATTTTCATAATAGCGACCAAAGGTGGTCGCTAATTAACCAGATTTCCAGAATAGCGACCAACTTTGGTCGCTATGTTATTAAAAAAAATATTTGTTCTGGAAATTAGCGACCAATTGTGGTCGCTTTGTTTTAAAACAAATTAAATAAATTAGTAAAAAACTTATTTTTTCTGGAAATTAACGATCAATTGTGGTCTTTTCTGTTTAAAATAAATTAATAAAAAAGAGACCAACGATGGTCGCTATTTTCCAGATTTTAAAATATTATATTTTATTTATAGACCAAACTTGGTCGCTATATTTTGTATAATAATAAATAAATAAATAACGTAATTTAAAAATAGAGATCAAATTTAGTCACTAAATTTATATTATTAAAATAATATAGCGACCAAAGTTGGTCTCTTTTTTTGATACCCGGAATATTTGGTCAATTTAACATAGAGACCAAAGTTGGTCGCTAATTAGCGACCAACTTTGGTCTCTATGGCAAAGGGACTAGCAAAATAGCGACCAAGCCTGTTTGGACGCATTTTGGTCGCTTTTCACTGTTTAGGGACCAACTTTGGTCGCTTTTTGTGGTCGTTTTTCCCGAATTTTTAGTAGTGATGGTTGACAACCCTTACAAGCACTGTATCATCTTCTCTAGCATAGAGAGTTGGCCTTGGAAATTTACCATTTACAGTAATGCTGAAAGTAGAGCAGTTTATCTTAATGCTGAAATCTTTTATGCAGTGCACTTACAGTGCACTTACGGTACATGCGTTAAAGCGATCTTGTATTTTTTTGTGTAATAACAGGGACAAGGTTCATAAACAATGGAGACAACCAATGAGGGGCTTCAAGGCACTTAGTATTTTGCTCTGTTGGGATGTATATGTATACAATGACAATGAAGTATTATGCATTATATATGTAATTCGCATTTTAGTAATGGAAGTATTTAATATCCGGCATAAGATATTCTTTTGGTGTTTGTAAAATACTATTGGATGCGTTTATATAATTTTGATCATTGCAATTGCTGAATTAAATAGGTTTCAGTGATGACAAAATTTTATTGTGCAATATTGAAGTTGTCATTGATTGTTTAATAGTTTTTGTAGAATTTATCATTGTCACTAAATGTCATTCTCCAGCAGCGAGCTCATAGTCGCCACTGATTATTGAGTGTTTTTGTGGCGACATCAATTGCTGCAATATGAGAATTGCTGGTAATAACTAATTATTTTTGTGGCGACTTAAACTGCTACTAAAAGCAACTCTCTAGTAGCGATTAAAGGCTGCCATTGATAGTTATTTATTTTTTGTGGCGACAATTATCGCGCTAAAAGCCACTCTTCAGTGGCGACTTGCCCCTGAATCTGTTTCGTGGAACATAATTTGTGGCAACTTGGGGTACTTTTTGTGGCGACATTTTGTAGTCGTCACAAATAATGTTTAGTAATGGATTAAGCTGCAGCAAGTCCAATGTCGCTGCTATAAACATTTTGCGGCGACATGAGATGATTTAGTAGCGACTGAGGTCGCCGCTAAAAGGCAGATTTCTTGTAGTGTGATCATGTGGAGAATGAGACAGGAAAGACCATTAAGAGCTTCCGAACAGATCGTGGAGGCGAATATTTCTCTAAGCCATTTGAAGAATTTTGTGGGACTCATGGTATTCGAAAAGAGCTCACAACGGTGTATACATCGCAACAAAATAGTGTATCAGAGAGGAAGAATAGAACCATTCTTAACATGGTTCGAAACTTTCTAAATCGAGGAAAAGTTCCAAAGAACATTCTGGCCAGAAGCAGTAAATTGGAGTATTCGTATTTTGAATAGAAGTCCAATATTTGTTGTTCAACACATGACCCCAGAGGAGTCTGAAAAATCTACTCCAGCAGCTGCTGAAATTTCACCCTCAGCTTTGGAAGAAATTGATGCACCAAATGAGTCTCTTCGTCGTGCTCGCAAAAGGCCCGCGTGGATGATGGATTATGAGGTAACATGAATTGATGTAAATGAAGATGATTTCTCCTACTTTGCATTGTTTGCAGAGAGTGATCCTACAACTTTTGAAAATGTTGTCAAAGAGGAGAAATGGAGGAAAGCTATGGATGCCGAAATTGATGCTATTGAAAGAAATGGCACTTCGGAGCTATCAGATCTTCCAAAAAAGCATAAAATTATTGGTGTGAAGTGGGTATTCAAGACAAAGCTGAAAGAAGATGGTGAAGTTGACAAGTATAAGGCACGCTTAGTGGCTAAAGGATACACACAAGAATATGCAATTGATTACACAGAAGCATTTGCTCCGGTTGCGGGACAAGATACAATCAGATTGGTGATTGCATTAGCGGCACAGAATTCTTGGCCTATTTTCCAATTATATCTCAAATCGGCAATTTTGTACGGGCACTTGGAAGAACAGGTATTTGTAGAGCAACCTCCTGGTTATATAAAAATTGGAAATGAGCATAAGGTGTATAAGTTGAAAAAGGCTCTTTACGGACTAAAACAAGCACCGCGAGCTTGGTATAGTCGCATCGACGCTTACTTTCTAAAAGTTGGTTTTGTGAAATGTCCATATGAACACTCTCTTTTTGTTAAAACTGGAGACTCTGGAAAATTGTTCATTGTGTGTTTATATGTTGATGATCTTATATTTACTGGGAATGATAGTGTCATGTTTTTAGGAGTAAACTTTGTGGGGGTAGTTCCTAATGTTTAGCTTAAGTTTGCTATGTTTTTTTGTTATGAAGACTGTAGTTGCAGCATTGTAGTCAATCAGTCAAGCAATTTCCTTTTCACGTCTATTGCCTCTTCCTCTGCTCTATTTTTCACTAACAAATTTACATCCTTCTCTGATCAGTTTTTCTATCAATAATTTCCTTGGTAATATTATGTCTAACTTTTTTTCTACTTTTCATTTCAAGCAAAGAATGAGAGTTTCTGTTTTAGAATGAAACATCACTAACATTTTGGTTTAATTTATTTCCTCTTAGTTTTTCTCCTTTTTGCTTGAGTTTGAAAAATCAATTTCATGAATCACGGTTACAAGTTTAGTTGATAGAATATAAGTACAAAAAAAACCAAGTTATCAAAATGAAATCGAAAAGGGAAAAGCATAACCATAACAAATATATTTCGATATGATACTGATATTACACTTTTAAAATAAAAAAAGTGAAAATATCGAATCGAAATCTTTCAAAACCGCGTACAGAGGCATCTTAATTTACTTAAGATGCTAACGCAAATCAAATACTATTTCTTTCTGTGATATGTATTCAATTAAACCCAGATCATTGATCTGCATTGATCCCGAAAATACGAACCTTGTGCAGATTTGGAAATTTGACAACAACTGAGTATAAAAATTGCGACTGTGTTTGTGATGACCCAAAAGGTTATCCCGTATATTTCTAACTAATTCTGTATTCCGAGGTCGTGAAAACCTCCTTCTATCTCGCCTTGATTTGCGTGCGCAGCCCGGGCGTGTAGCCGGGAAGCTTTTATGTGAAAAACTGATAAAAATGATAATTTTGTATTAGAAAATTTAATAAAGTTGACTTCGGTCAACATTTTTGGTAAACGGACCCGGACCCGTGATTTGACGGTCCCGGAGGGTCCGTAGGAAAATATGGGACTTGGGTGTATGCCCGGAATCGAATTCCGAGGTCCCAAGCCTGAGAAATAAATTTTTTTAAAGAAAATTATTTTCTGAAAAATATAAATATTTTTGAAAATGAAATGTTATGTGAAACCTATGGTCCCGGTACAGGTACAATATGGTTTATATGAGTTATCTGTGAAGTTTGGTATGAAACGAACTTCGTTTGGCGTGATTCGGACCTTAAATGCAAAATTTGATGTTTAAAGAAGTTTTGAGGAATTTCATGTAATTTTGGTTTGATTCGTCGTTTAGTATTATTTTATGTGATTTGGAACCTCGAGCGAGTCCATATTAGGTTATAAGACTTATTTCTGCATTTAGACGGGGTCCCGGGGGCCTCGGGTGTGTTTCGGATAGGTTCCGGGTCCATTTTCCCTATTTTTGAACTGCTAAAATTGTCATCTGGTTTCCTTCTATGCGATCGCATAGGTGAAGTCGCGATCGCATAGTGTTGCTTTGGACCCCCAGTTTTTCCTGCACTGCGATCGCATAACTCCATCCACGATCGCAGAAGCCAGTCTGCCCCTTATACGCGATCGCATAAGATTCTCCGCGATCGCGGAGCACATCTTACACCAGCAACCAATTCCTTCTACGCGATCGCACCTCGATTCCCGCGATCGCGATTCACAAAGCACCTGGGCAGAATATAAGTTTGCAAAATCGGAGTTTCACCATTTTAAACATATTTTGACTTCTAGAACTCGGTTTTGGGCGATTCTTTGAGGGTTTTTCACACAAATCTTATGGGTAAGTGTTCTTCCACTATAATTAATTATATTTCATGAATTAGTTCTTGTCTTTATCATTTAATTTGTGTTTTGGGTTGAGGGGATTGTGGGTTTTGAAAGAAAACTTCAAAAATGAAAATTCATGATTTGAATGACCAAATGTTATCGGAATTGGATAAATTCAGTATGAGTGAACTCGTATCGGAATGGATAATCGGAATTTGAGAAATTTGTCGGGTTCCGAGGTGCGGGCCCGGGGGGTCGACTTTTGGGTCGATTTTTATAATTTTGTAAAGATTGAAACTTTATTATTCGGAATAGTTCCGTATACGTTTTATGTGTATTTTGAAGTTGTTTTAGTTGATTGTGAGCCGTCCGGAGGTCTTTCCGCCCTAGAATTTTTGAGTACCGGGTTGTCGTCCTTGAGGCAAGTATCTTGCCTAACCTTGTGTGGGGGAACTACCCCTTAGGATTGAGTCTTCCTTGTTGATTGTAGTCCGAGTATGCGAGGTGATGAGTGTGTACTCGGACTTATTTGCAATTAGATTGGCCTTTTAGCATTCGTAGGTTCTTATATTACCTGTGTATGATTTGTAATTGTTACATTTGAATCCTTGGTTGTTAATTTCATCCCTTCCTGTTTAAATTAGAATTACTTATTTTTGGATTCCTTCGTTAGCTATTTGACTTTACTTGAGTTAACTGAATATTCTACTTCTCTTATCATCATGCTATATTTTCTTCCTAGCTTGCCTAATTGACTATAATTAGTGTCATCTAGCCTTATCGTTGACTAGCCGTAGTTGGAACATCTATTTATTGAAGTCAAGCATGCCTGTGAGTCTTACATTGTGATTTATATGACTATTCCCTTAAGTGCTACTTAGGTCTAATTGTTAGACACTTATGTTATTGGTATTTTCTTGATGTTGCCTATTACAGGGCCTTTGTTGAAGTTGAGTTTATTCCGTGAAATTAGCTGTTTAGGTGAGATTGGCTATAGCTCTTTCCCTTGCCGGGATTGTGTGGTTTCTCTTATTATTCCGTTGTTGATGATGTTGTTTGCCTTGTTGACTCCCTTGCCGGGATGTTAATTTTTCTATTACCGGTTATGTTGTTAATGATATTGTTTTCATTCTTGACTCCCTTGCCGGGATGGTATGATTTCTATTGTTGTTTATATTGTTGATGATACTGTTTGCGTCGTTGAATACCTTGTCGGGATGTTGTGATTTATGGTTCTTATTGTTGATTTCCCTTGTTAAATTGTTGTTTATGTTATTTAGCACGAGGGGACATTCCGTGCCATGTGATGTTATGTTAGCACGAGGGGACATTTCGTGCCATGTTATGTTATGATAGCACGAGGGGACATTCCGTGCCATGTTTATGTTATTTAGCACGAGGAAAAATTCCGTGCCATGTTATGTTATGATAGCACGAGGGGACATTCTGTGCCGTGTTTATGTTATTTTAGCACGAGGGGACATTTCGTGCCGTATTTATGCACTTTTATTTCTGTTGTTTTTGTTTGCTATTTACTGCATTTATTGGCAAGATTTGATATTCCTCCTGTACTGCATGGCAATTTCTGAGTTACGGACTGAGTTCCTGTGGACAAATCTTGAGGAGACTTTGATCAAGGGAGTTCCAATTTCAAAAGTTAAGGACAAGTTAAGGACCTTTGGTCCTTAACTTTGAGTTCAAAGTTCAAAAGTTAAGGACATGTAGTCCTTAACTTTGAATTCCAAGTTCAAAATTTAAGGACACTTGGTCCTGAACTAATACTTACAAGCTCAATACACTTACTTTAGGAATTGCAAATGGACAAATTAATACTTAACAGAAACAAAGAAATTAATGCCTTCATATTACTTCTGAAACTATAATTTGGCATAGCTGTGACCAAAAATTATGCTATGCAAACAAAACAAAAGTACCTTGTGAACAATTTACAAGATATTTCAGAATTCTTTACAACAATTTTATACCCAAAATCAACTACATATAACTTTATTTACAACTAAACTACAGCTCATTTGGGAAGGAAGTTTCGTTTTCACTATCATAATCGTCGCCGACATTTTCTGGTGGTGTATCATAACCAGAATTTCTTTTTCACTCTCCATGTGCCCAAAGATTTGCCGCAAGTTCTTTTCCAAAGTTTGTTATGTCTTCAGGTTGGAATTTCTCCACATCCTTTTCCCATCATCAACAACTCCACATACTTGATTTGGAATGCACCACAATCAGTCCTAAGAAAAATGTAAGATACGGAGTCAATTAAACAATATATTTAATAAAATAAATCTAAAGTACATATAAATTATATATCAAATGACAACACCTACGATCCAGTTTGGTATGGTGATCTATGCCACTGAATATTAAATTTGTTGAAGGCATTTCCAAAAGACTTGTGATTTTTCTCAAACTGTGAGAACTTTAGCAAGTGGGGGATCCTGCGTGCATACATTTCAATGTGATTCATTCTTTGCTCATATGGCTCACTATATATGGAATCGTACACATCAATATTTTTCTCATTCAAGTCCAATACCCCCAAAAGAAAATGTGTCACAGCATCATTATCTTCTAAAGGAAGCCGAGATGGAAAAAAGATTTTGTTAAACTCTGTCCAAGCAATTCCACATCTACGATTGTCACCCCACACATATGGTGTCAGAACCAATTGATTATCACCACACCAAAACTCATCTGTATCATCTTCATTGAAATCCTTATATACAAGTAGCATATAGTTATCAAAAGGTATATATATAGTTGTACAACGAAAAGGATGGGCGCAAGGGTGGTAGCATTCCTTCTTTCTCAAATAATACAGGGCAATGTCAATATGCTTCATAAAAAGGCAAAAATATACAACAAATCCATCAGTCTAAATAATTAAAAAATAATAAATTAAGAATAAACAAAAAAAATGCCTTGTGAATTATCAAACCTTATCATCAAGTACAAAGCTATTGTCTGAAAGCTCAAGGAAGAACATTTTGCTACTGATTTTTTGATGGTACAATTTATATGGATTCTTTCTCACAACATTATCCTCAGCCTGTAATTCAATTTGTCCCCTGAAAATTTTGAAAATATCAAAGTTAGAAATTAGTCCTCATTTCCTAATTAAGGACATCTAGGTCCTGAAATTAGGCCAAGAAGGTTAAAAGTTAAGGAAAATAGGTCCTGAAATTAGACTATCAAGCCCAAAAGTTAAGGACAATAGGTAGTCTTTAACTTACAGTTACAAGTTCAAAAGTTAAGGACAGGCAGTCCTTAACTTACATTTACAAGTTCAAAAGTTAAGGACACTTGGTCTTGAACTTCAAGTTTCAAGTTCAAAAGTTAAGGACACATGGTCCTGAACTTCAAGTTTCAAGTTCAAAAGTTAAGGACACATGGTCCTGAACTTAGACTTGGAAGTTCAAAAGTTAAGGACACTTGATCCTGAAGTTTAAGTTTCAAGTTCAAAAGTTAAGGACACTTGGTCCTGAACTTTGAGTTCCAAGTTCAAAAGTTAAGGACACTTGGTCCTGAACATAGACTTACAAGTTCAAAAGTTAAGGACACTTTGTCCTAAACTTAGACCAACAAGTTAAAAATTTAAGGACAATAGGTCCTGAACTTAAAGTTACAAATTCAAAAGTTAAGGACACTTGGTCCTGAACTTCGAGTTCCAAATTCAAAAGTTAAGGACAATAGGTCCATAACTTACAGTTACAAGTTCAAAAAGTTAAGGACAATAGGTCCTGAACTTACATTTACAAGTTCAAAAGTTAAGGACACTTGGTCCTGAACTTAGACTTGCAATCTCAAAAGTTGATAACACTTAACATTAGGATTGCAAGCTCAATACACTTAGTGCTAAATTTAAAATTACAAGTTCAGGACACGAATTTAAGAAATTAACAAATAATGAATACATTTAGGGACTTACGCTTTTTTGAGACCTTTCCTTTTCTCCTTGCCCAACCACCCAATGAATTTCTTCAATAATTTTGCATCATCTTTGTCATAATGAAAAATATATGTACGAGTATATTTTAATTTTATCCATCCCGTATACTAGGGAGTATTTTCATTGTGCGCCATCGATGTTCCTGTTTTTCTTTCCTGTTCAAAAGGAGATTTCAATTGTCAACTAAGCTTCTTATTCCTTTTCCCTCGACCAAGCTCTTTTTCAACATTTCTTTCAACCTGCATAGACAAATACTCATCAATGCTCATTTTTGTAGTTGGAGGAGTAGGAGTAAGAATAGAAAATGATGGACCATCAAAACCAATACTATCTCTCTTCCTTTTCCTAGTATATTGGTCAACGGCTTCATCTTTTTTTTTTCTCTTCAGATAACACTACACATATATTAGTTTGCTGCAAGTCGTCAATTTTACGATAAATGTCAAATGAAGAGATAAAGACTAAGGACATAATTTTTTAAATGTACTGGAAATTTCAATTATGAATATAATATTAAGGACACAATCAATACCTATGTTGTCCACGCTGCCTTTTGTATTTTTTCAACAGACAATTGAGTTGACATATTGGTTGCATTTTCTTTATCTTGCACCTGTGCATTTTCTTTATCTTGCACCTGTGCATCATGTTCTTTGATTGCAAGTTCACAAGATTCTGCAAAATATTTACAAGAGCTAACACAATTAGCACTTGTTACTAATCTTTGATTAAAACAAACATGTATAAAATTAAAAAAAAAACTCCATATAACCTTTTGCAACTGTCAAGATCATGTCAGTTAAATCATTATCTTCACTAGCATTTTCGTGACTTCCAATATTGTCGGTAAGAGAGCGAGGTGTAGAGAGATCATATATTCCTTCTATACATTTGCAAATAATCTCACTTACGCTTGTACCTTGGGTATTTTCTAAGTCTTGAGATTGTCCTCCACTTCTCTCTTGATAGTCCACTCCATCTTCTTTAGTTGCAGCTTCAAAATATTTACAATTAATACCCTTTACTAATAGTTTACTAAAACTAACATTTAACATATCATGAAAATTTCATCTAACCTTGATTGGCATCATTTTGATTTCCAAATTTCTCTCTAAGTGAGAGACGTGTAGAGAGATCATATATTCCTTCGACACATTTGCATACAATCTCACTTGCACTTGTTCCCAATGGATTTTCTAAATCCTGAGATTGCACTCCACATTTACAAATTATTTCTGTTACTTCTATCTCTTTTGGATTTTCCTGGTCTTGACATTCTACTACATCTTGAACTTCCACTCCATTAATAGATTCTACATATATTTGTAATCACAAAAAAAATTATATGTATTACGCTATTGAATATAAATTTCAATGACAACAAATTCAAAATCTATATCTAAGAGTGCCAGTATCAGTTTCATCTTCTAGATGCGCATCTCTATAATCACTTTTGTGATGACCCAAGGGATCATTTTATGAATTAAGACTTTGTTCTAGGCTTATTAGCCATAAAAAGACTAATGTTAATTACCTCAATTTGCATGCGCAGTCTGCGCATGAAACCAGAAAACTTTTATGTGAAAATATAAGAAATAATAAATTTTAGAATTAAAATTTGGTTTTAGTTGACTTGAGTCAACATTTTTAGTAAACGAACCCGGATCTGTGTTCCGACAATCTCGGGAGGTCCGCAGTAAAATATGGACTTGGGCGTATGCCCGGAAATGAATTCCGAGGTCCCAAGCCTTAGAAATCAATTTTTGAAAGAAATTGTTTTGCTGAATTATTAATAAAATAAAGAAAAGAATTATGTTTGAAACCATTGGTATCGGGCTCGTATTTTTGTTCCGGAGCTGGTACATATTTGTTATAGTATTTGAATACTAACTGTGAAGTTTGGTGAGAATCAGAGTTTATTTGACGTGATTAGGACGTCCGGTTGAGAAATAGTGAAATTGAAGTGTTCTTGAGAAAAATGATGAGTTTTGAGGTTTAATTCATAGTTTTACATGTTATTTTCATGACTTGATCGCACGATCAAGTCTGTATGATATTTTTAGACTTGCGTGCATGTTTGGTTTAGAGCCCCGAGGGCTCGGGTGAGTTTCGAATAGGTTTGGGTTGTGTTGCGCTCGTTCTTTCTTATGCTTCGACGTCGTTTCTTCAAGCATGAATGATATCGTATTGAACAAATGAGCTCCGATTTCTGTTTTGAATGAAGTATTAGATCCGTATCGTAATTATAGACTCGTAGCAAAAAGAATCATTGAATTTGGACATCGTATGAGGATTTTATGGTCATTTTACTAAGGTTGCCAGATTTTTCAGATTAATTATGAAAGTGCCACTAGCAGCGTATTTAAAAATCTGCACTAATTACAAATATTAATAACCTACATATCTCATTCATTATAAGGTCAAATTGAGTGATTCAAAAGACTAACTTGACCAAAGTTTCACAAGGAATCCAGTGGGACACATAAAAATTGAGTTTCCAGATCGTTTGGTACGAGAAATGAGGCAGAATAGCTGGCAAAAAAAATATATAAAACTAGGGTTTGTTCATTCGGTCATATTTTGAGTTGGGGCGCTCGGATTTGGGCGATATTCACCATAGGGATTGGGATAAGTGTTCTCTACTCATTTTTTTGGTTATATTTCAATTATTCAATGTTTTTCATCACTTTTAAATCAAAAACTAAAAATTTTCATGGTAAAAATTGAGGGTTTGAGAAGAATTAGGAAATTTTGTAAAAATCGAATCTTTGACTCGAATTGAGGTCGGATTTCGAAACTAATTATATATTCGGGCTCGTGGGTGAACGTAAATTGGTCCAAACCCCGAGTTTGGACCAAGCAGGCCCGTGGTCGGGTTTTAATTTTTTTTTTTTAGAGAACTTAGAAAAAAAAATATTTTTCAGTAAAGTTAGTTCCTTTAGCATTAATTAATGATATTAAGTTAATTATGGTTAGATTCGAGTTTATTGGAGGTGAATTCAAGAGGAAAAGTTATAATTGAACAGTGAGTGGCCTGCGAAGTTAAGGTAAGTGCTTGGTTTAACCTTGACTTAAGGGAATAGGAATCCCCAACCTGATTGTTATGTGAAATTGCTAGTGTGTAGTGTATAGGTGAGGTGACGAGTACATATGCACTACCAAATTGTTGTTTACCATGATCCCTTTTTCGTTTTCAATGTATTTGCTTCCCGGCTTAACTGTTTTATGATTGTTGAGGTTTATATGGTCAAGTGATGATCTTTGCTGTAATAAATCTAAGACCTGAATAAGAGTCACATGTACTTTTGTCTTGATGTTATATAGATCAAGAATGCAGTTGGATTATCGTTTTTATATTTTTCTTTTGAAGAATTAGTGAAGTCTTAAACTTTAGATCAATAAACAAACAAAAAAAGTATTGATAATATTGTAGAGTAGGACCCCAGAATTTTAAAATGTAAAACGGTAGGATAAGATAAACTATTTGGAGCTCATTAAATTTAGGTCATGAGTGAATAGATGAAAATATTCATTTATAGGCGGCTTTTAGAAATATGTTCATGTAACGACCCGACCGGTCGTTTTGAGCTCTAGCATGTCGTTCAGTGGTTTGAGGCCGTAAGCAGCTTCGTTTCAGGTATTATGACCCATGGACGTGGTCGGAATTGAATTTCGGGAAGTTTAGAGTTAATTTGGAAAGAAAATTCTCAATTCGGAAGCCTTAAGTTGGAAGAATCAACTAAGATTGGAATTTTGAGCAAACGACCTCCGAATCAGGATTTGAAGGTTCATGCAGGTTCGTATGATGATTTTAGACTTGGGCGTATGTCCAGATCATGTTTTGGATCCGGGAGCGTTTCGGCGTATATTATGGAAGATAGAATTTTAGAAGAATTTCCTAAGTTTGTCTTGAATCGCATTTCAGTGATATTGATGTCCGCTTGGGATTCCGAGCCTGGAAATAGCTCTGTATGGTGATTCTGGAGTTGGGAGCGCGATCGGAAGTGAATTTGGATGTCCGTAGGTCATTTTGAAGTCATTTGGCTAAAGATAGAAATTTGAAGGTTTTTGAGAAATCCGACCGGAAGTGGAAATTTTGATATCGAGGTCGGAGTGTAATTCCGGAAGTTGGAGCAGGTCTGTAATGTTGAAAATGACTTGTGTGCAAAATTTGAGGTCAATCGGACGTGATTTGATAGGTTTCGGCATCGGATATTTAAGTTTGAAGTTCTAAGTTCATTAAGCTTGAATCGGGTTGTGATTCGTGATTTCGATGCTTTTTGATGTGATTTCAAGGCTTGACTAAGTTCAAATGAGGTATTGGGACTGGTTGGTAGTTTTGGTTGAGGTCCCGGGGGTCTCGGGCGTGTTTCGGATGCTCAACGGGTCGATTCTTGCCTTGTCAGAGTTGCTGGTTTTCTGGTGTGAGTGCAGCAGGTTTTTACTCAATGCGATCGCGTGAGTGGGTGTGCGATCACATATAAGGATTTGGAGGCTGCTGGGATTTGGCTTGTGCGATTGCGTGGCAGTGTATGCGATCGCAAAGAGGAAGATTTGGAGGCCCTGGGAATTTGCTTATGCGATCGCGGGGAGCTGTTTGCGATCACATAGAGGTAATTTGTGAAGGCTGTTGGGTTGTCCTATGCGATCGCATGGTCTTGTATGCGATCGCACAGAGGAAATTTTGGGTGCTCTTGGGATTGGCTTATGCGATCTTGTGAAGGGAAGTGTGATCACATAGAAGGGGTAGTCTGGGCAGAATGTTTTATAACCGTGATTTTTGGGGATTTCCTCGCTATTTCATCTTGGCATAGGAGATTTTGGGAGGCTTCAAAGAGGGATTTTCATCATGCGTTACAAGGTAAGTAATTCCTTTATGTTTCTAAGTTAAATACAAGGTTATTACATGGAATTATACATGAGAATTTGTAGGAAAATTGGGAAATCTTGAAGAAAACCTAGAAATTTGTATTTGGATTTTAACCACGAATTTCAGCATGGAATTTAGAGTAAATTGTATATTTGAACTAGTAAATCTATGGGTAGAATATATCTTCGAGAAATTTCAGATTCCGGGCACGTGGGCCTGAGGGCATTTTGGTCAATTCGCTGAGCGGGGTTGGAAAATTATATAATTTGGAATTGTTGCAAATATTAGAGTATATTTTCATTGGTGTGTCGTTGTTTGGATAATTTTGGGGCGTTGTGCATCCATTGGAGTCGTATGGAGGGCTTGAAAGCCGGTTATGGAATTTCAGAGCGAGGTAAGTCTCCTTTCTAACTCTGTGATGGGGAATTGTCCCCCTAGGTGAACTAATTAAGTATGTGTTATTATCTTCGGGGGCTACGTACGCACGAGGTGACAGGAGTCCGTGCGTAGCTATTATTATGCCATGTCCGGGTAGTCTAGGACCCACTAGTATGCCTTACGTGTTGTACATGTGATCCGACCACTAATATTAGGTTGTTAATGCTATTGAATCGGTAATTGATTTCCTAAGAAGACTAGACTGTACCTTTCATAATTATTTAGAAAGAGAAATGATTCCTCCGTGGATAATTGTATACCTGCTAAGGTTATATTATTGAATATTATTAAACATGGCAAATGAATTTCAAAACAAAGATTTAAAAGCTATTTTTCATGTTCCTTTGAGAAGAATTTTACCACTTTCTTGAGCAACTGTTTTCTTGATAAAAATGCGGATTTATTATGTGAATATGTGTACATATGAGCACTTGAGTCGCAGGTATGATTTTCGAGCAGGCTAGCCTTATTATTTTTATGTTGACCGCGTCGCATGATCGACTCGCGAGCGTGGGAAAATAGATGCATCTATGGTTCGAGTCGTTCAAATCTTCGGCAGTGCACAGTTTATTATTGTTGGTCTGCGCTGTTTGACCCTAGGAATTGCTTGCGCATGATATTTACTGCGTATTTGCTGTGATTTTGCCTGATTACTGGCCTGGAATTTTAAGTTGTCACATGAAATGACAGAGATTTAAAGTTATTAAAAATTTTGAAAGAAGTTGTTCCTTCCGGTTGATTATTTGTTATTTGATTAAATCACCCATGTTTGATTAATT
>MDKI01242668.1:0-48224 GCA_005239505.1 Nicotiana paniculata | reverse complement strand
AGTTACGAATTTAAGGGAAAGTTCTTATGTTGTTTTCCCGGGGGTTTGGCTAGCCTAGTATCACGATAGGCGCAAGAGTATCGTGGATTAGTATTTGGGCCGGTTTGAGATAAGTAATGAATGTAAATCTCGTCCTGAGGGTATGAAACCCCGGAAATCATATTTTCTCACTATTATTGGAGTTGCGCACATGCTGGATGACGAGTGTGTGGCGTGCACTGATAGGGGGATTTTGACTTGGTCCATCCCGTGAGTTGCGTATTTGATTCTAAATCATATGATATTTCATGTTTTAAAGATTATTACTATGTTTTGGGCGGAATGCCGTATTTGGGCCTCGTGCCATGTATTAGGACCCCTTGGGGGCTTTTACCGCTATTCCTCACTGTGTTGACTTATGATTTACACTCAGCCATAGTATGTATAAGTGATTTCGAAACTCAGTTTTATTTACACTATTTTGAGATATAAAATGATATTTTGGGTCGAGTACCCCGTTTTACTGGTAGCCCGAGTGGCTTTTTGAGAGATTTCTTACTGAGTGTAGCCGAGGGCCTATGTTATGAGGATGCTATGGGATCGGGTTGCACGCTGCAGCATGTTACATTTTTTATGATATGTGAGAGGCCGAGAGCCTGAGTGATTATGCCACGAGATGGCTTGATATTAGAGCTTGGGTTGTAGGAGCCCCTCCGGAGTCTGTTCACACCCCCAGTGAGCGCAGGTACCTACTGAGTGCGAGTGCTGAGTGCCGAGTGACGAGTGATTGGGAGGCAAGAGTGACTGTGAGGTTGCCCGAGGGGCTGATACAGAGTGATGGTGAGGCATGCTGAGTGACTGATTCTGAGGGATGTTATGCCCGAGGGGGGACTTATGAAATATGTTTTTGCCCGAGAGGCTATCTATGTTTTCTATCATTTCTATATTAAATCACCTTGATTTTTATGGAATTTGTGAGAAGGCACGTTTCAAATGATATTTTACTAAGATTGATTTTTAAATGTTGTAAGGCATCGTATTTGTGTTTTTCTGAAAGAAGGAGTTCATTCTCTGTGTATTTTATGACTGCCTTTACGTGTTTCGTTGCCTTAGACATTATTTAATTTCATTACTGCTGAGTTGGCGTACTCACATTACTCCCTGCACCTTGTGTTCAAATCCAGGTGTTGGATAGGGTGCTAGCTGTTTTCACATTCTCTTGGAGTTTCGTTCGGGATTTTGAGGTAGCTATTTGGCGTCCGCAGCATGCCCTCTTTCCCGTCTTATCCTGTTATTTGATATCATTCCTAGAACTGGTTGTAGTAAAGAAATAGTAGTACGTTGTATTGATTGTAGATTCTCATGACAGTTGACTCTAGGTTTTGGGGCCGTGTATATACTATAGTATTCATTTTGTTGCTTTAAACTGCTTAATTGGAAGAATTTTTTGGAATATCGAATAGTTACGAATTTAAGGGAAAGTCCTTATGTTGTTTTCCCGGGGGTTGGCTAGCCTAGTATCATGATAGGCTCCATCACGGCCTGCTTCGTATTCGGGGTCGTGACATCCCCATTCCCCTTTCTTCACTTCTAACACCCTCACTCTTTTTTTTTTTACCTTTTTTTTTTACTACCTCTCCTTCTGGACTCAGACGTTTCTACATCCACCACAAACCCAACCAATATAAACCTATTCGCTAGATTTTCAGCCAAAGCAGAAATGACCTCAGTAGTAGTATTTGGACCAAAGATTACCTGCTCAATATCAGAAGACTAAGTTTCTTCCCCTTCAAGTAGTCGTCAGAGGTCTGGGGTTCTTGGGCTTGGATAGCTTTTAATTGTGCATTTAGTTTCTTTGATAACACACCTCCTGCCACAGTCTTGCGAGAAAGAATTTTTGCTTGTCTTTTCTTAGGCTGAGGGGTAGTAGAAGATGAGGAGCATGGTGGGGGTGTACCAGAGTTATCAGAAGGGTTAGTAATTTTGTGCTTTGTTTTGGAAGAAAGAAGATAGGTAGATTGAATTTTTGGAGGAAGAAAGAAGATGGAGAGTATTTTCGACGGATAGAGAATTATCAGAAAAGGGCAGAGATGATGATGATCAATTTAAAGGGAGGGGATAATTAATGGGTAACGACAGGCTCATCAGTCATCTAGAAATCTAATCAAACTGAAAGGTCGGTTTTGAATAGACGGTGGAGTCTTCCCGAGAATCTAGGTGATTTAATTTGGTTAGGATTCTTCTGAACGGAAATGGTTCAATTTAATTGGATAAGTTTAAGAGAAATTTGGATTTAGGTGGGACTCTACTCATTATTCAAATATTATTATTTCAAATTGTGCAGAGTGTAGAAAACATCCCGTGTTATCTAGATGAACCAGCATTGATGAACCATGTTCTTCACTATGAATCCTCTTTGTGCATGTCTAAATTTGCCAACATATAGAAAATATTATTCGAGATTAATTATTCATTTTAACACATGGCACAAGAGTATACTATTTACAATATGAGACTGAGCAAAAATTAATCTAGTTATTTAGAAAAGTTCCAGATTTTCTAACCAAAATTTTTTTTTTAATTTTTTTTTCGTTGTAAATTCTGAACTGGTCCGTTTAGGTGATCTTGATCATCCCTAATTCTAACATGTTCCTTTCAAAGTGATATCTACTTAGAGCTTTTGTGAAGATGTCAGCTATTTGCCTGTCAGTAGCACAAAATTCCACAGTAATCAGCCCCTTTTCATAATCTTCCCTCCAAAAGTGATGCCTAACATCTATGTGCTTACTTCTCTTGTGATGAACCGGGTTCTTGGTCATACTAATTGTACTAGTGTTATCAGAAAAATGGGGATACAACCAACATCAATTCCAAAGTCCATTAATTTCTGTTCGATCCACAATAATTGAGCACAACATGAAGCAGCATCAACATACTCAGCTTCAGCAGTAGATACGGCCACTGAATTTTTCTTTTTGGTGGCCCAAGACATAACACATGAGCCAAGAAAGTGTGTCATACCTGAGGTGCTCTTTCTATCTACAAGAAAACCTGCATAATCAGTTGTTATATCACGTACATTAATATTAAAATAAGTCGTAATAATTCATATGAGCTACAAGGGAATAAGACCATTCATGAGTTTATATAGGAATTGTGAGTATGTTATTATGAGACCTTGTAAGTTTACAACATTGATATCGTTAGATATTATGTTAGTGTGGTATTTTCTTTTTAGTGGAGTATTTTAGTAAAAGTTTTGTAAGTATAATTTTGGATAGTAACCATTATTACTACTTTCGGATATGATAAATTATACACATAATATAAGAAAGTTTATGAGATTCTTTATTGTAAAGATAGAAATTATTTTTTAATAAGAAAAGAAGGTTATCTTTTTACCATTTTAATAATTAAGCGTATGAGAATTTGTACTCTTTATACGAGATTAGAAAAATTAAAATTTGAAAAAATATGTGTATTTTTACATGGATGTTTTAATGAAATAAAGATGTATGTATTAATTTTATACGGTACCACATGACCATGATAGTAAGTTATATAAAGTGTATTAAAAGTAAGTAGTATTTTAAGTAATTTGAGATAATTCTTAATTATGTGGATAATTAATTAATTAATAAATTTTGTGGAAGATTAGTTAGTTAATTATAAAATTTTGGATAAGTCATTGAGCCGCCAACGTGGCAGCCCTACATGATTAACTAATTGAATCACAAATCTTGTTGAAAGGTGGCAAAATAAAGATTTAAACACAAGACACACATTCTTCATTTACGTGTAAAGACATGCTTAAAAGATTTGTATTTTGCTTAATTTGGTCTAGATGTTCAAGTGAATAATTTCATAATGTTCTTTCTATTAAAAACACAAGATAGAATGTATTAAGAGAACATCACGGGAAAGCTAATTTAGTATGCTTTGGTTTTTTTCATGGAAGCTGTGCTAATGCAAGAATGAATACCTAGTTTAGAATGTACTTTGAGGTCATGAATTAAATCTACTTTCCTTTTGATTATCATGCTGGGAGGGTGAACTTTGATAGTGTTAGACCGTTTCTTGAGTTTTGCTGGAAAAGTTGGGCGAGTGTGTAGCGACATGATCGGTCGTTTTGCGTTATCAGACCCAGTTCCCCTAAATGAAACTTCCCATAGCGGCTTATTGTGATTTATGACTTGCGGGGGCCGGTGGTCCAGGATTCGGAAGTGTTTAGAGTGCTATAGGAACACTTGGTTCCTTAAGGTTGGCCTTTAAGGCCAAGTTTGACATTGGTCAAATTTTTTAGTAAACGACCTCGCGAGTTTCGACGGTTCTGGTTGCTTCGTATGATGATTTCGTACTTGGGCGTATGTTCGGAATGGGTTTCGGACGACCTGGGAGCGTTTCAACGCCCAATATTGGAATAAGAGTTCCTTAAGTTCTTATTGTAGTTTGGGACGTGTTTTTGTGTTATCAAGGTCCGAACGAAATTTCGGGACCGGGAATAGTTCCTTTATGTCATTTAGGACTTGCCTGAAAAATTTGGTATCATTCCGAGTAGTATAGGTCGGTTCGGCGCATTGTTATCGAATTCAAGAACTTGAAGTTCTTAAGTTATGATTCTAGGGGTTTTGGGATGTGATTATTAGTTTTAGCGTTGTTTTGATTGGTTCGAAGGCTCGAGCGATTCCATAGTATGATTTGGGACTTGTTGGTATATTTGGACAGGGGCTCGGGTGGGCCCAGGTGCCTCTCGGACACCATATGAGGCTAAAAACCAGCTGAAATAGCTATTGGTGCACCTGTTCTGGTGTGACCGCAGGTGCGGTTGCCCAGTCGCAGGTGCGGGACCGCTCCTGCGGTCCCAGCCTCACAGGTGCGACCCCCCAGCGGGCAGCCCATTTCTCGCAAGTGCGGACAAAGTTCCACATGAGCGGATCCGCAGGTGCGGTCTCCTCTCCGCATGTGCGAGCCCAGGCTTCCTAGTCCATTTCCGCAAGTGCGAGACCAGAGGTGCGGTCCTTGAGCCTCAGGTGCGGAACCACTGTCACGCAATGTGTTTCTTAAATACGGGATTCTTCGTTATTTTCTTCATTCCTTCCTCCATTAACACTTTGAGAGTTTGGGAAAGGGGCTCAACGACCCAACCACTGAGAGGTAAGTAAGTTCTACCCCAAAGTTAGTTTAATTAATGAATTCTTAGCTAAGTTAACCTTCTTAATTAGCAAAAAATAAGAACTGGGTAGTAACCTAGGGCTTTCGGGAATTTAGAGAATTTCCCATCAATTAGCTATGAAATCAAGTAAAAATCATGTATTAACGATCCTTAGGTTATGGGTGAGTGGTTCCTTCGTGAATTTTGGGAATCCGAGCGTGCGTGCCCGGGGTGAATTTTGGGATTTCTTCAAGAATGATGAATTTACGAAATAAGTAGGAGAATTTCCAACTTTGAGCATAAATTGATGTATTTGTATAACATTTGGCTAGTTTCGAGTCCTCGGGTGTAGAGTTCGGAGTTTTGGGCGCGTTCTTGGTCCGGGGAGTAGATTCGACACGAGGGGAGTCTCCTTTCTAACCTTGTAAGAGGGAATTGTCCCCGTAGGTGACTTAAATGCTATATGTGATAATTGTGGGGGCTACGTACGTACAAAGTGACGAGAGTCCGTACGTAGTGGCTATTACTATTTTGTCCGGGTAGTTAGGCCCACATCATGCCCTGTGTTTTACTTGATATGAACTACATGCTTAATAAATTAAATGTTACATGCAGCTTATTTCCTTGAGGTCATTGAATTTGAGAAAACTTGTAAGGAATTGTTCACTGAAAAGTAATTTAAAAAGGAATAATGTGTGTGCATGTGACCGCTTTGCAATTTATATTCCGCGAGCGCAGTGTTATTTCCCCCACTCTTATGGGAACGGGACGTACGCCACGGCGGATTGAGAGTTGCACTTTTGGTTCGGGCCGTTCGATCCTCGGCATTGCATAGAGAGGATTACTTTATGTCCAAGATGCACTTTTGGTTCGGGCCGTTCAATCCTCGGCAGTGCATAGATATGAGTACTTGATGGAAAGGTGCACTTATGGTTCGGGTCGTTCGACCCTCAGCAGTGCACGTATATGACTATCTTATGACTCTGGCCGGTTGTCCTTACCCTGCATGCGCATGATTTATTTGTTACTAAATTCATGGACATTGATTTGACAGATATTTGGGGGAAGGTGAAGTAGTAATTGTTTTATTCTTTCCCAGCACTTCCTAGGATTGAAGTGCCGTATATATATTTGTTGCTTCACTGCCTTTACATGCCTACAGTTTCCATCATATTCTGTTAAATTATATTGTTGGACCTTAGTGAGTGTCATGTCGACCTCTCGTCACTACCTCTTCGAGGTTAGGCATGATACTCACTGGGTACATATATATTTATGTACTCATGCTACGCTTCTGTACTTAATTGTACAGGTTCTGAGGCTGGTGCATCTGGTTGTCAGACCGGAGCTTGATTTTGATTATAGACGGACCTGACTTCACGATGAGCTGCTTTCTCCTGGCGATCTCCGGTAGAACCATGGGGTTTCCTTTAACTTATTTCCTGTTTATTTCCTTTAGACAGTGGGACTGTATATTATATCTTTTGTATATTCTGTTAGTATGCCCGTAGGACTTGTGACACTAGTTCCTGGCACAGACGTGATAGTTATTATGGATTACGGGTTTGTATATATATTGGCTCACGCCTCTTCATGACTGCTTTTGATTAAAAATTAGTTAATTATCCTTGTCGATTCATGTTTTAAGTTTTAAAATTTGAGTATATGTTGAAATGTTTAATCTAATAAGAAAGAACCCTTACTAAATTGAGTATTGGCTTGCCTGACCCCGCTGTTGGGCGTCATCACGACCTAAGATAGGATTTTGGGTCGTGACAACAAGGTATCAGAGCACTAGGTTCACGTAAGTCTCACGAGTCACGGGAAAACCCAGTAGAGTCTTGCGGATCGGTACGAAGACGTCTGTACTTATCTTCATGAGGCTATAGGGTGTTAGGAAACCTCTCTTTGTTCTTAATCTATCGTGCAGTCGATGGTTTACTAAACTCATTTCTCGATTCTCTCACAGATGGTGAGGACGCGTGCATCTGATGTTCCAGACCCGGGAAGGGCCGCTACCCCTGTTATCTGAGGTCGTGGAAGAGGTCGGGGGAGGGCACCGGCCAGTAGTAGGGGACGAGGGCGTCTTAGAGCTATTTTGATTTCGCCACCAGAGGACCATATTACAGAGGATGAGAACGAGGTGCCTCCAGTAGATCCCGCTCTAGTATACTTTATGACGGCGCCAGGATTCCAGGCAGTCATGGGCCATATGATGAGATTTATGGACACCATGTCCCAGGCTGGTTTATTTCCAGCAGATCCTGCCACTTCTCATGAGGGAGGGGGAGTCCAGACCCCTACTTCCCAGGCTGAAGGCTAGACAGCAGCATTACATGATACCCCGGTACACTACCCGTGGGTGGGGTCCAGCCTATTGCAGCAGCACTTGAGCCCAGACCAGCTCCGGACGGTGATCCGCAGAATCTATTGGATAGATGGACTCGATTGCACCCTCTAGTCTTTGGGGGTGAGCGAGGCGAGGATGGCCTGGATTTTGTGGATAGGTTTAGGGACAGACGGCACAACATGAGGATACTAGAGTCCCATGGAGTGGATTTTACTACCTGTCAGTTTGAGGGCAGAGCTCGTAGGTGGTGGTAGTCCTATATTCTCAGCAGGCCAGTAGATTATCCTCTGTCACTTCGGATCAGTTCATGCAGATGTTTCTAGATAGATATATTCCACCCTCTAAGAGGGAAGACCTGCGGTATCAGATTGAGCGGCTAGAGCAGGGACAGATGTAAGTGACAGATTGTGAGGCCAGATTTTCAGAGTTGTCTCGCCATGCACTCATGATACTACCAACTGATGCAGAGAAGGTGCGGAGATTTGTGGCTGGGTTGCATCCAGGTATTAGGGCCACCATGGCCCGAGAGGTGGATATGGGTATTCCTTATTAGCTCGTGGTAGAGATTGCTCGCAGGATCGAGGGGTATCGGTCGAGGAGCAGGGAGCAGGGGCAGCAGGATAAGAGGGCTAGATTCTCTGGAGATTTCAGAGGTGCCCCAGCTAGGGACAGAGGTCAGTTTAGCAGTGGTCAGCCCAGCAGGCCTTTATATTCAGCACCTCCACCACCTCCCCGAGGTGTTCTAGCGAGGCCTCATTTTAGCGCCATGACATAGCGTTCCTACCATCCTCCAGCCATTCAGAGTTCACCCAGTGGTTATCCCAGTCATCTGTGATCCTCCAACCCTTACTTCAGTGCTATGCTAGAGGGACATCGCCCTCCGGCCATTCAGGGTTCTTTTTCGTGGCAGCCGACTATGGTACCTGGGAGTTTTTACAAGTGTGGAGAGCCAGGTCATATAAGGAGGCAATATCCCAGGTTTCTGGGCAAGGCCGTACAACAGGGTTATTAGACGATGGGTCCGGCACCAGCAGTCCGACCACCTAGAGGTGGAGGACAGGTCGGCAGGGGTCGTCCTAGAGGTGGATGCCAGTCAGGGGGAGGTCATGCAGCTCCTGTTCACTCTGGTTGAGCTTAGTCTTCCGGTACTCCAACAATATTCTATTCCATTCCGGCCAGATCATATGCAGTGGCCTCAGACGCCGTGATCACAGGTATTATCTCAGCATATGGTAGAGAGGCTTCAGTATTATTTGATCCAGGATCCACCTATTCATATGTTTCAGCATTATTTGCTCATTTTCTGGATTCTCCTCGTGAGTCCTTGGGTTCTCCTATATATGTGTCCACTCATGTGGGCGATTCTATGGTGGTAGACCGGATTTATCGGTCTTGTGTGATCACCTTCTGTGGGTTCGAGACCAGAGCGGACCTTTTATTGCTCGACATGGTTGATTTTGAGATTATTCTAGCCATGGATTGGCTATCTCCTTAACATGTCGTGTTAGATTGCCATGCAAAGACAGTTACTTTAGCCATGCCCGAGTCGCCTAGGCTGGAGTGGAGAGGTTCCTCAGTTAGTGCAACCAGCCAGGTTATTTCATTCATGAAGGCTCAGCATATGGTCGAGAAGGGTTGTCTGGCCTATTTTGCTTATGTGCAGGACACCACCGCCGAGTATCCGACGATTGATTCAATGCTAGTGGTTTGAGAGTTTGCTGATGTATTTCCGTCAGACCTTCCAGGCATGCCTCCATACCGTGATATTTATTTATGCATTGGTTTAGCTCCAGGCACCCAGCCTATATCTATTCATCCATACCGTATGGATCCGAAGGAGTTGAAGGAGCAGCTTCAGGAGTTGTTAGCTAACGGGTTTATCAGACCGAGTGTATTGTCGTGGGATGCTCCAGTTCCATTTGTGAAGAAAAAGGATGGGTCCATGAGAATGTGTATTGATTACCGCCAGTTGAACAAGGTTACCATTAAGAACAAGTATCCTTTGCCGCGCATCGATGATTTGTTTGACCAGTTGTCGGGTGCTCGTGTGTTTTCTAAGATTGATTTGAGATCGGGATATCATCAGTTGAAGATTCATGCTTCAGATGTTCCGAAGACTGCTTTTCGTACGAGATATGGCCATTATAAGTTCTTGGAGATATCCTTTGGCTTGACTAATTCCCCAGCAGCATTCATGGACTTGATGAATAGGGTGTTCAGGCCGTATATTGATTCCTTTGTCATTTTCTTCATAGATGACATCTTGATTTACTCATGTAGCCTGGATGAGCACGAGCAGCATTTGAGGGTTGTGCTCCAGACCTTGCGGGAGAAGAAGCTATATGCTAAGTTCTCCAAGTGTGAGTTCTGGTTGGATTCCGTAGAATTCCTGGGGCATGAGAAGATCGAGGCAGTTCAGAGTTGGTCGCGTCCTACTTCAGCTACAGAGATCAGGAGCTTTTTGGGCCTATCAGGCTATTATCGCCGATTTGTGGAGGGGTTCTCTTCTATTGCAGCTCCATTGACCAGATTGACTCAGATGAATTCCCCTTTTCGATGGTCTGATGAGTGTGAGGCGAGCTTTCAGAAGCTCAAGGCGGCATTGACTTCAGCGCCAGTTCTGGTATTGCCTTCTGGTTCTGGGATGTATACGATTTATTGCGATGCTTCACGCATTGGTTTGGGATGTGTGTTGATGAAGGACGGGAGAGTTATTGCTTATGCTTCGCGCTAGCTGAAGGTTCATGAGAAGAATTACCATGTGCACGACTTGGAGTTGGCGGCGATTGTTCATGCTCTTAAGATTTGGAGGCACTACTTGTATAGAGTGTCCTGTGAGGTTTATACAGCCCACCGTAGTTTGTAGCACTTGTAAAAGCAGAGGGATCTTAATTTGAGGCAGCGCAGATGGCTTGAGTTGTTGAAGGATTATGATATCACCATTCTTTATCATCCGGGCAAGGCAAATGTGGTAGCAGATGCTTTGAGCAGGAAGGCGGAGAGTATGGGTAGCTTAGATTATATTGCAACAGAGGAGAGACCTCTAGCCTTGGACATTCATTCTTTGGCTAATCGCCTGGTGAGATCAGACCTTTCAGAGCCTCGTCGAGTTCTTGCACATGTGGTTTCTCAGTCTTTGTTATTGGGAGAGATTAAGGCTCGACAGTATGATGATCCGTGTTTGGCAGAGCTACGGGAGACACCGGTTCAAGTTAGGGCCAAGGAGGTTACTAATGGCGAGGATGGTGTTCTGAGACTTAAGGACCTCTTATGTGTTCCTAATGTTGTTGGCCTGAGGGAGAGGATTCTAGAGGAGGCATACAGTTCTCGATATTCTGTTCATCCGGGTGCTACGAAGATGTATCGTGATTTGAAGCAGCATTACTGGTGGATGGGAATAAAGAGGGACATTGTGGAGTATGTGACTAGGTGTCTTAATTGCCAGCAGGTGAAGTATGATCACCTAAGTCCAGGAGGCCTACTTTAGCAGATGCCTATTCTTGAGTGAAATAGGAGCGCATCACTATGGACTTCGTGGTTGGGTTGCCTCAGACTTTGCGGAAGGTTGACGCGGTTTGAGTCATTGTGCATAGATTGACCAAATCAGCACATTTCATTCCTATAGACACTACTTATACTTCTGAGAGGTTAGCCCAGATCTACATACGGGAGATAGTCCGGTTGCACGGTGTGCCGGTTTCCATTATATCAGATCGAGGTCCTCAGTTCACCTCGCACTTCTAGAGAGCATTACATAGTGAGATGGGCACCCAGATAGATCTCTGCATAGCATTTCACCTTTAGACTGATGGCCAGTCGGAGCATACAGTTCAGATATTGGAGGACATGCTCAGGGCATGCGTGATTGACTTCGGGGGTCAGTGGGACCAGTTCTTGACTTTGGCTGAGTTTTCTTATAATAATAGCTACCAGTCCAGCATCGAGATGGCCCCATTTGAGGCTTTGTATGGTCGGCGATGTCGTTCCCCTACCGGATGGTCTGAGCCTGGTGAGGTTAAGTTATATGGTACCGACCTGGTAAGGGATGCTTTGGAGAGGGTGAAGTTGATTCAGGAGAGGCTCCGCACAGCACAGTCCAGACAGAAGAGTTACACGGATCAGAGGGTGCGTGATGTAACATTTATGGAGGGAGACAAGGTTCTGTTAAAGGTCTCGCCGATGAAGGGTATTATGAGGTTTGGGAAGAAGGGCAAGTTGAGCCCGAGGTTTATAGGTCCCTTCGAGATGTTGAGACGAGTTGGGGAGGTTGCTTATGATCTAGCCTTACCTCCCAGTTTATCAGAAGTTCATGCGGTATTTGATGTATCCATGCTCCGGGGGTACCACGCCGACATCTCTCACGTGGTTGATTTCAGCACTATTCAGTTGGATGAGAGGTTGGGCTACGAGGAGGAGACAAATGCTATTACTGATAGGCAGGATCGCCAGTTGAGGTCCAAGAGAATTTTTGCAGTGGAGGGGACAACCAGTCGAGGAAGCGACCTGGGAGTCCGAGGAGGACATGCGGAGCAGATATCCGCACTTACTCTGCACTTCAAGTATGATTCTAGACCCGTTTAAGGACGAATGTTTGTTTAAGAGGTGGAGAATGTAATGACCCGACCGGTCATTTTGTGTTATCGGACCCCGTTCCCCTAAATGAAACTTCCCATATCATCTTATTATGATTTATGACTTGCGGTGGCGGGTGGTCCGGGATTCGGAAGTGTTTAGAGTGCTATAGGAACACTTGGTTCCCTAAGGTTTCCCTTTAAGGCCAAGTTTGACTTCGGTAAACATTTTTAGTAAACAACCTCGGAATCGAGTTTCGACGGTTCCGGTGGCTTCTTATGATGATTTCGGACTTGGCCGTATGTTCGGAATAGATTTCGGACGACCCGGGAGCGTTTCGGTGCCCAATATTGGAATAAGAGTTCCTTAAGTTCTTATTGAGGTTTGGGACGTGTTTTTGTGTTATTGAGGTCCGAACAGAATTCCGGGATCGGGAATAGTTCCGTTATTTCATTTATGACTTGCCTGCAAAATTTGGTATCATTCCGAGTAGTATAGGTCGGTTCGGCTCTTATCAAATTCAAGAACTTGAAGTTCTTAAGTTATGATTCTAGGGGTTTTGGGATGTGATTTTGAGTTTTAGCGTTATTTTGAGTGGTCCGAAGGCTCGAGCGAGTCTGTAGTATGACTTGGGACTTGTTAGTATATTTGGACAGGGGCTCGGGTGGGCCCAGGTGCCTCCCGAACACCACACGAGCCAAAAAAATAGCTGAAATAGTTGCTGGTGCACCTGTTCTGTTGTGACCGCAGGTGCGGTTGCCCAGTTGTAGGTGCGGGACCGCTCCTGCGGACCCAGCCTCGCAGGTGCGACCCCCCAGCGAGCAGCCCATTTCTCATAGGTGCGGATAAAGTTCCGCATGAGCGGAGCCACAGGTGCGGTCTCCTCTCCGCAGGTGCGAGCCCAGGCTTCCTCGTCCATTTCCGTAGGTGCGATCCCTTTCTCGCAGGTGCGTTCCTTGAGCTGCAGGTGCGGAACCACTGTCAGGCAGTGTGTTTCATAAATACGGGATTCTTCATTATTTTCTTCATTCCTTCCTCCATTACAACACTTTGAGAGCTTGGGAAAGGGTCTCCACGACCCAACCACTGAGAGGTAAGTAAATTCTACCCCAAAGTTAGTTTAGTTCATGAATTCTTAGTTAAGTTAACCTTCTTAATTAGCAAAAATCAAGAATTGGGTAGTAACCTAGGTCTTTCGAGAATTTAGAGAATTTCCTGTCAATTAGCTATGAAATCAAGTAAAAATCATGTATTAACGATCCTTAGTTTATGGGTGAGTGGTTCCTTCGTGAATTTTGGGAATCCGTGCGTGCGGGCCTGGGGTGAATTTTGGGATTTCTTCAAGAATGATGAATTTACTGAATAAGTAGGACAATTTCCATACTTTAAGCATAAATTGATGTACTTGTATAACATTTGGCTAGTTTCGAGTCCTCGGATGTAGAGTTTGGAGTTTCGGGCGCGTCCTTGGTCCGGGGAGTAGATTCGACACGAGGTGAGTCTCCTTTCTAACCTTGTAGGAGGGAACTGTCCCCCTAGGTGACTTAAATGCTATATGTGATAATTGTGGGGGCTACGTACGTAAAAAGTGACGAGAGTGTGTACGTAGCGGCTATTAATATTATGTCCGGGTAGTTAGGCCCACATCATGCCTTGTGTTTTACTTGATATGAACTATATGCTTAATAAATTAAATGTTACATGCGGCTTATTTCCCTGAGGTCATGGAATATGAGAAAACTTGTAAGGAATTGTTCACCGAATTGTAATTTAAAAAGGAATAATGTGTGTGCATGTGATCGCTTCGCAATTTACATTCCGCGAGCGTAGTGTGATTTCCCCCACTCTTATGGGAACGTGTTGTACGCCACTGCGGATTGAGAGATGCACTTTTGGTTCGGGCCGTTCAATCCTCGACAGTGCATAGAGAGGATTATTTTATGGCAAAGATGCACTTTTGGTTCGGGCCGTTTGATCCTCGGCAGTGCATAGATGTGAGTACTTTATGGAAAGGTGCACTTATGGTATGGGTCGTTCGACCCTCGGCAGTGCACGGATATGACTCTCTTATGACTCCGACCGGTACTCCTTACCCTGCATGCGCATGATTTATTTGTTACTAAATTCATGGACATTGATTTGACAGATATTTGGGGGAAGGTGAAGTAGTAATTTTTTTATTCATTCCCAATACTTCCTTGGATTTCAGTGTCGTATATATATTTGTGGCTTCACTGCCTTTACATGCCTACCATTTCAATCATATTCTGTAACATTTTATTGTTGGACCTTAGTGAGTGTCATGTCGAACTCTCGTCACTACCTCTTCGAGGTTAGGCGGGATACTCACTGGGTACATATATACTTATGTACTCATGCTACGCTTCTCTACTTAATTGTACAGGTTCTGAGGCTGGTGCATCTGGTTGTCGGACCGGAGCTTGATTTTGATTATAGACGGACCTAACTTCACGGTGATCTTCTTTCTCTTGGCGATCTCCGGCAGCACCATGGGGTTTCCTCTTGCTTATTTCCCGTCTATTTTCTTCAGACAGTGGGACTTTATATTATATCTTTTGTATATTCTTTTAGTATGCCCGTAAGACTTGTGACACTAGTTCCTGGCACACACATGATAGTTATTATGGATTGCGGGTTTGTATATGTTGAAACGTTTAATCTAATAAGAAAGAACCCTTGGTAAATTGAGTATTGGCTTGCTTGACCCTGCTGTTGGGCGTCATCACGACCAAAGATAGGATTTTGGGTCGTGACAGAGTGTTTGAGAAAAAGTTTAGATGTTGTTCAGGAGGAGGTTGTTGATAGGAGTACTGAAGCTTACAGGTATGTTAAGGATAATGCTTTCTTCTTTTGGCATGATCCAAGTAACGATACGTAAATGTAATGTTGTTCCATAAGTGGTTGTACTCTTAGAAGTTAAGGATATCTACGTTATTCATTCCTATAAAGTGATATTCAAGCATGTCTAAGTATATTCCTAAGTCCCTATTGAGATATATGATAGAGATGTTAATGTTTTTATTATAGTGATACATGCATCTTCATGCATTTACCATCGTGCTACGTCCGGTCGGGCAGTTACCACCGGCTGGGCAGCTATGTATCATTATTTACCACCGGTTGGGAAGTCATGCATAACTATATTTATCACTGATCTACGGCCGGTCGGGCAGTCATGCATTTACCACCGAGCTACGGCCGGTTGGGCAGTTATATATTTACCACCGAGATATTGTCGGTCGGGCAGTTACATATTTATCACCGAGCTACGGCCGGTCGGGAAGTTACATATTTACCATCGAGCTATGGTCGGTCGAGCAATCATATATTTACCACCATTCTACGGCCGGTCGGGCAATTACACCTAATCAGTTGGGCAGTCATGCATCATAAGATATGGATAATAGTCTCAAAGAGAAGAATTATATATATAAGTATAACAAGTACGCATATACGGTGGCACTTCAGAGATTTAGGTTGATTCTTATATGTCTTTAATTAATGTTGACTTATAGTTATGTTTCAGTTCTGCCTTACATACTCAGTACATTATTCGTACTGACGTCCTTTTTTTGGGCACACTGCACTCTTGCCTGCAGGTATATGTAAGCAGTTTGACGAGCCCTCATACTAGACGAGATTGGCTTCAACGAATGATCGATAAGATTCCACCTTATTCGGAGTACAGCCGAGTATATGAGTCATTGTGTTAGTAGTTTTCTACAGACTTATGGGTAGGCCGGTACCCTAACCCATTTGATCTTAGAGGCTTTGTAGACGGAGGTTCATTTTGTACAGTATGTCAGAGGCCTTGACGGCCCAAATGTATCCATGTTTTAAGAAAAATGGTTCAGTGATACAGTGTTTTTCCACTTACATATGGGCCCATGATAGTTCCGAAAGGAATGGGTTCAACTAACTCGAACTATGTATGTTCTAGTTTTGGTCGAATGATCATGAGTTATAGAGTGGTTCGCTCGGGCCAGTGCAGCACTGGGTGCTAACCACGCCTCCCAAGGTTTCGAGCGTGACAAAGTGGTATCAGAGCAGGTCGTGTCCTAAAGGATCTACAAAGTTGTGCCTAGTAGAGTCTCACTTATGGGTATGTTGCGTGCCACATTAATAATTGAGAGGCTATAGGGCATTTAAGAAATGTTACGCTTCTTTTGTTTCAAGATCGTGCCATAGAGCTAACTCGTAAGAAGTCAGTATAAATTTTCCACCGAATTGTGTATGCACTAGAGGTGTTATTACAATAGAGCTTTAAGGCGTAGATGTAATTTCTACTTATGTGGAAGGGAAGTTATGAAAGAAACAGAAGATACAATGCATGATTGAAAGGTAAGTAAGGTAAAAGTGAAGAAGATACGAGATACTCAAGTACAAAAGGTTGTGAATAGTCCAGAGCTCAGATAGAGGTTGTGTTTTAGTTTACTATACAGCGGAGACCCTAGAGAAAGTTTTGAAAATCTCAAAGAGTTAACATTCGAGACGAATATTTCTAAAGGGGGGAATGATGTTACATCTCGTACATTAATATTAGAATAAGTCGTAGTAATCCATATGAGCTAGAAGGAATTAAGATAATTCATGAGATTATAGAGGATTTATGACTATGTTGTTATGATACCTTGTAAGTTTACAATATTGATACCGTTAGATATTATGTTAGTGTGGTATTTTCTTTTTAGTGGAGTATTTTCTGTAAAAGTTTTATAAGTATAATTTTGGATAGTTACCATTATTATTACTTTCGGATATGGTAAATTATACACATAATATAAGAAAATTTATGAAATTTCTTTATTTTAAAGATAGAAATTATTTTCTAACAAGAAAAGAAGGTTGTCTTTTTACAATTTTAAGAATTAAGTGTATGACAATTTGTACTCTTTATACAAGATTAGCAAAATTAAAAGTTGAGAAAATATGTGTATTTTTACATAGATGTTTTAATGAAATAATAATGTATGTATTAATTTAATATGGTACCATATGACTATGATAGTAAGTTATATAAAGTGTGTTAAAATAAGTAGTATTTTAAGTAATTTGAGATATTCTGTGGATAATTGAATAATTAATGATTTTTGTGGAAGATTAGTTAGTTAATTATAAAATTTTGGATAAGTCTTTGATCCCCCAATGTGGCAGCCCTACATGATTAAATAAATGACTCACAAATCTTGTTGAAAGGTGGCAAAATAAAGTCTTAAACACAAGACACTACATTCTTCATTTAGGTGTAAAGACATGCTTAAAAGATTTGTATTTTTCTTCATTTTGTCTTAGATGTTCAAGTGACTAATTTCATAATGTTCTTTCTGTTAAGAACACAAGATAGAATGTATTAAGATAACATTACGGGAAAGCTAATATAGTATGCTTTGGTTTTTTTCATGGAAGTTGTGTTAATACAAGAATCAATACCTAGTTTAGAATGTACTTTGAGGTCATGATTTAAAGCTACTTTCCTTTTGATTATCATGCTGGGAGGGTGACCTTTGAGAGTGTTAGACCGTTTCTTGAGTTTTGCAGGAAAAGTTTCGAGAGTGTTTGAGAAAAATATTAGATGTTGTTCAAGAGGAGGTTGTTGATACGAGTATTGAAGCTTACAGATCTGTTAAGGCTAATGCTATCTTCTTTTGGCATGATCCAAGTAACGATACGTAAACATAATGCTATTTCATAAGTGGTTCTACTCTTAGAAGTTAAGGATATCTACGTTATTCATTCCTATAAAGTGATATTCAAACATGTCTAAGTATGTTCCTAAGTACCTATTGAGGCATATGATAGAGATGTTAATATTTTTAATATAGTGATACATGCATCTTCGTGCATTTACCATTGTGCTACGGCCGGTCGGGCAATTACTACTGGTTGGGCAGCTATGTATCATTATTTACCACCGGTTGGGCAGTCATGCATATATATTTACCAGTGAGCTACAACCGGTCGGCTAGTCATGTATTTACCACCGAGCTACGGTCGATTGGGCATTTACTTATTTGCCACCGAGCTACGGCTGGTCGGGCAGTTACATATTTACCACCGACCTACGGCCGCTTGGGCAGTTACATATTTACCACTGAGCTACGGCCCGTCGGGAATTTATATATTTACTACTAAGCTACGGCCGGTCGGGCAGTTAAATATTACCACCGAGCTACGGCGGGTCGGGCAGTCATACATTTACCACTGTGCTACGGCCAGTCGGGCAGTTACCATTGATCAATTGGGCAGTCATCCATCATATGATATGGGTAATAGACTCAAAGAGAAGCATTATATATATATAAGTATAATAAGTATGCATATGTGGTGCCACTCTAGAGATTCAGGTTGATTCTTATATGTCTTTAATTAATGTTGACTTATTGTTATGTTTCAGTTTTTCCTTACATACTCAGTACATTATTCGTACTGACGTCCTTTTGTTGGGGACGTTGCATTCCTGCCTACAAGTATATATAAACAGTTTGATGAGCCCTCATAGTACACGATATTGGCTTAAGCGAAGGATCGGTAAGACTCCACCTTATTCGGAGTGCAGCCGAGTCTATGAGTTATCGTGTCGGTAGTTTTCTACAGACTTATGGGTAGGCTGCTACCCTATCCCATTTGATCTTAGAGGCTTTATGGACAGATGTTCATTTTGTACAGTATGTCAGAGGCCTTGACGGCCCATATGTATCCATGTTTTACAAAAAATGGTTCAATGAAATAGTGTTTTCCCACTTACAGTTGTACATTATGAGTTATGGCCATGTGGGCCCATGATAGTTACGAAAGGATTGAGTTCAACTAACTCGGCTTATGTATGTTCTGGTTTTGGTCAAATAATCATGAGTTACAGAGTGGTACGCTCGGGCCAGTGCGACACCAGGTGTCAGCCACGCCTCCCCAGGTTTGGGGCGTGACAAAGTTTTATCAGAGCAGGTCGTGTCCTAAGGGGTCGACAAAGTCATGGCTAGTAGAGTCTCACTTATGGGTGTATTACACGCCACATTTGTAATTGAGAGGCTTTAGGGCATTTAATGTTATCCTTCTTTAGTTTTCAGATCGTGCCAAAGAGCTAAGTCGTAAGAAGTCAGTATAAAGTTTCCACCAAATTTTGTATGCACTAGAGGTGATATCACAATAGAGCTTTAAGGCGTAGATGTAATTTCTACTTATGTGGAAGGGAAGTTATGAAATAAACAGAATATATGATGCATGATTGAAAGGTAAGTAAGGTAAAAGTGAAGACGATACGAGATACTCAAGTACAAAAGGTTGTGAATAGTTCATAGCTCAGATAGAGGTTGGGTTTTAGTTAACTATACAGAGGAGACCCTAGCGAAAGTTTTGATAATCTCAAAGAGTTAACATTCGAGGAAGAATGTTTCTAAAAAGGGGAAGGATGTTACATCCCGTACATTAGTATTAGAATAAGTCGTAGTAATCCGTGAGCTAGAAGGGATTAAGGCTATTCATGAGATTATAGAGGATTTATGACTATGTTATTATGAAACCTTGTAAGTTTACAACATTGACAATCTTAGATATTATGTTAGTGTGGTATTTTCTTTTTAGAGGAGTATTTTAGTAAAAGTTTTATAAGTATAATTTTTGAAAGTTATCATTATTACTACTTTCGGATATGGTAAATTATACAAATAATATAAATATTTTTATGAGATTTCTTTATTGGAAAGATAGATATTATTTTCTCACAATAAAAGCAGGTTATCTTTTTACCATTTTAAGAATTAAGCGTAAGACAATTTGTACTTTTTTTAGGAGATTAGTAAAATTAAAAGTTGAGAAAATATATGTATTTTTACATGGATGTTTTAATGAAATAATAATGTATGTATTGATTTTATATGGTACCACATGACCATGAAAGTAAGTTATATAAAATGTGTTAAAAGTAAGTAGTATTTTAAGTAATTTGAGATAATTCTTAATTATGTGAATAATTGATAAATTAATGATTTTTGTGGAACATTAGTTAGTTAATTATAAAATTTTGGTCTTTGAGCCCCCAACGTGACAGACCTACATGACTAACTAAATGACTCACAAATCTAATTGAAAGGTGGCAAAATAAAGTCTTAAACACAAGACACCATATTCTTCATTTACGTGTAAAGACATGCTTAAAAGATTTGTATTTTGCTTCATTTGGTCTTAGATGTTCATGTGAATAATCTCATAATGTTCTTTCAGTTAAAAACACAAGATAGAATGTATTAAGGGAACATTACGGGTAAGCTAATTTAGTATGCTTTGGTTTTTTTCATGGAAGTTGTGCTAATAAAAGAATCAATACCTAATTTAGAATGTACTTTGAGGTCATGATTTAAAGCTAATTTCCTTTTGATTATCATGCTGGGAGGGTGACCGTTGAGATTGTAAGATCTTTTATTGAGTTTTGCTAGAAAAGTTGCGCTGAGTGTTTGACAAAAAGTTTAGATGTTGTTCAAGAGAAGGTTGTTGATTCGAGTACTGAAGCTTACAGTTATATTAAGACTAATCCTTTCTTCTTTTGGCATGATCTAAGTAACGATACGTAAATATAATGATATTCCATAAGTGGTTCTACACTTGGCAGTGAAGGATATCAACGTTATTTATTCCTATAAAGTGATATTCAAACATGTTTAAGTATGTTCCTAAGTCTCTATTGAGGTATATGATAGAGATGTTAATGTTCTTATTATACTAATACATGCATCTTCATGCATTTACCACCGTGTTACGATTGATCGGGCAATTACCACCGGTTGGGCAGTTATGTATCATTATTTACCACCAGCTGAGCAGCCATGCATATATATTTACCACCAAGCTACGGCCGATCGGGCAGTCATGCATATATATTTACCACCGAGCTACGATTGGTCAGACAGTTACATATTTACCACCGAGCTACGACCGAGCTACGGCTGGCCGGTCGGCTAGTCATGTATTTGCCATCGAGCTACGGTCGATTGGGCATTTACTTATTTGCCACCGAGCTACGGCTGGTCGGGCAGTTACATATTTACCACCGAGCTACGGCCGGTCGGGCAGTCATACATTTACCACCGTGTTACGGCCGGTCGGGCAGTTACCACTGAACAGTTGGGGAGTCATGCATCATATAATATGGATAATAGTCTCAAAGAGAACCATTATATATATACAAGTATATAAGTACGCATATACAGTGTCACTTCAGAGATTCAGGTTGATTCTTATATGTCTTTAATTAATGTTAACTTATAGTTATGTTTCAGCTCTGCCTTACATAATCAGTACATTATTCGTACTGACGTCCTTTTGTTGGGGACGTTGTATTCGTTCCTAATAGTATAGATAAACAGTTTGATGAGCCTCATAGTAGATGAGATCGACTTCAGCGAAGGATCGGTAAGATTCCACCTTATTCGAAGTGCAGCCGAGTCTATGAGTCACCGTGTCAGCTATTTTCTACAGACTTATGGGTAGGCCGATACCTTGTCACATTTGATCTTAGAGGCATTAGAGACAGAAGTTCATTTTGTACAGTATGTCAGAGGCCTTGACGCCCCATATGTATCCATGTTTTACGATAAATGGTTCAGTGATACAATATTTCCCCACTTATAGTTGTACATTATGAGTTGTGGCCATGTAGGCGCATGATAGTTACGAAAGGAATGAGTTCAACTAACTCGACCTATGTATGTTCTAGTTTTGGTAAAATGATCATGAGTTACGGAGTGGTTCGCTCGGGCCAGTGCGATACCGGGTGCCAGACACGCCTCCCTAGGTTTGGGGCGTGACAAAGTGCTATCAGAGCAGCTTGTGTCCTAAGGGGTCTACAAATTCGTGCCTAGTAGAGTCTCACTTATGGGTGTGTTGCACGCCACATTTGTAATTGAGAGGTTATAGGGCATTTAAGAAATGTTACCCTTCTTTTGTTTCCAGATTGTGACATAGAGCTAAGTCGTAAGAAGTCAGTATAAAGTTTCCACCGAATTTTGTTTGCACTAGAGGTGCTATCACAATAGAGCTTTAAGGCGTATATGTAATTTCTACTTATGTGTAAGGGAAGTTATGAAATAAAGAGAAGATACGATGCATGATTAAAAGGTAAGTAAGGTAAAAGTGAAGAAGATACGAGATACTCAAGTACAAAAGGTTGTGAATAGTCCAGAGCTCAGATAGAGGTTGGGTTTTAGTTTATTATAGAGAGGAGACCCTAGCAAAAGTTTTGACAATCTCAAAGAGTTAACATTCGAGGACAAATGTTTCTAAAGGGGGGAAGGATGTTACATCCCGTACATTAATATTAAAATAAGTCGTAGTAATCCATATGAGCTAGAAGGGATTAAAACCATT
This sequence comes from Nicotiana paniculata, assembly GCA_005239505.1. Taxonomy (NCBI): domain Eukaryota; kingdom Viridiplantae; phylum Streptophyta; class Magnoliopsida; order Solanales; family Solanaceae; genus Nicotiana; species Nicotiana paniculata. Next base: position 25,794 of record MDKI01242668.1, on the reverse strand, counting down.
CATGAGATTATAGAGGATTTGTGACTATGTTATTATGAGACCTTGTAAGTTTACAACATTAATACCATTAGATATTATATTAGTGTGGTATTTTCTTTTTAGAAGAGTATTTTAGTAAAAGTTTTATGAGTATAATTTTGGATAGTTATCATTATTACTACTTTCGGATATGGTAAATTATACACATAATATACAAAATTTTATGAGATTTTTTTATTGTAAAGATAGAAATTATTTTCTCACAAGAAAAGAAGGTTATCTTTTTATCATTTTAAGAATTAAGCGTATGAGAATTTGTACTCTTTATACGAGATAAGCAAAATTAAAAGTTGAGAAAATATATGTATTATTACATGGATGTTTTAATGAAATAATAATGTATATATTGATTTTATATGGTACCACATGACCATGGTAGTAAGTTATATAAAGCGTATTAAAAGTAAGTAGTATTTTAAGTAATTTGAGATAATTTTTAATTATGTGGATATCAATTAATGATTTTTGTGGAAGATTAGTTAGTTAATTATAAAATTTCGGATAAGTCATTGAGCCCTTAACGTGGAAGCCCTACATGATTAACTAAATGACTCACAAATCTTGTTGAAAGGTTGAAAAATAAAGTCTTAAACACAAGACACCACATTCTTCATTTACGTGTAAAGACATGCTTAAAATATTTGTATTTTGCTTCATTTGGTCTTAGATGTTCCAGTGAATAATTTCATAATGTTCTTTCTGTTAAAAACACAAGATAGAATGTATTAAGAGAACATTACGGGTAAGTTAATTTAGTATGCTTTGGTTTTTTTCATGGAAGTTGTGCTAATACAAGAATCAATACCTAGTTTGGAATGTACTTTGAGGTCATGATTTAAAGCTACTTTCCTTTTGATTATCATGATTGGAGGGTGACCTTTCAGAGTGTTAGATCTTTTCTTGAGTTTTGCTGGAAAAGTTGCTCTAGTGTTTGACAAAAAGTATAGATGTTGTTAGAGAGGAGGTTGTTGATACGAGTACTGAAGCTTACATGTATGTTAAGATTAATCCTTTCTTTTTTTGGCATGATCCAAGTAACGATACGTAAATATAATGTTATTTCATAAGTGGTTCTACACTTAGCAGTTAAGGATATCTACGTTATTTATTCCTATAAAGTGATATTCAAGCATGTCTAAGTATGTTTCTAAGTCCCTGTTGAGGTATATGATAGAGATGTTAATGTTTTTATTATAGTGATACATGCATCTTCATGCATTTACCATCAATCTACGGACAGTCGGGCCGTTACCACCGGTTGGGCAGCTATGTATCATTATTTACCACCGGTAAAGCAGTCATGCATATATATTTACCACCGAGCTACGGTTGATCGGGTAGTCATGCATATATATTAACCATCGAACTACGGTCGGTCGGGCAATTACATATTTACCACCTAGCTACGGCTGGTCGGGCAGTTACATATTTACCACCCGAGCTACGGTTGGTCGGGCAGTTACATATTTACCACCCGAGCTACGGTCGATCGGGCAGTCATACATTTACCACTGTGCTATGGCCAGTCGGGTAGTTACCACTAATCAGTTGGGCAATCATGCATCATATGATATGGATAATAGTCTCAAAGAGAAGCATTATATATACAAGTATACTAAGTACGCATATACGGTGGCACTTCATAGATTTAGGTTGATTTTTATATGTCTTTAATCAATATTGACTTATTGTTATGTTTCAGTTCTGCCTTACATACTCAGTACATTATTCGTACTAACGTCCTTTTGTTGGGGACACTGCATTAGTGCCTATATGTATAGATATTCAGTTTGACGAGCCTCAGTAGACGAGATTGGCTTCAGTGAAGGATCGGTAAGACTCCACCTCATTCGGAGTGCAGCTGAGTCTTTGAGTCATCATGTCAGCAGTTTTCTACAGATTTATGGGTAGGTTGGTACCCTGTCCTGTTTGATCTTAGAGGCTTTGTAGACAGAGGTTCATTTTGTACAGTATGTTAGAGGCCTTGACGGCCCATATGTATCCATATTTTAAGAAAAATGGTTCAGTGATACATTGTTTTCCAACTTACAGTTGTACATTATGAGTTGTGTCCATGTGGGCCCATATTAGTTACGAAAGGAATGAGTTCAGCTAACTAGACCTATGTATTTTCTAGTTTTGGTCGAATGATCATGAGTTGCAGAGTTGTTCGGTCGGGCCAGTGCGGCATCGGGTGCCAGCCACGCCTCCCCAGGTTTGGGGCATGACATCAGCATCAACATATCCCACAAGACTTAAATTACTACCTTTTGGATACCAAAGACAAAGATCAGTAGTATCTTTTAGATATCTCAAAATATTCTTGACAGTAGTCAAGTTAGACTCCTTTGGATTTGCTTGAAATCTTACACAATGGCCTACATTAAGAACAATGCCAGGTCTACAATTAGTGAGATACAACAATGAGCCAATCATTCTCCTATACAACTTCTGATCGACAGATGAACCAGGTTCATCTATATACAACTTTGTAACTGTTGCAATAGGAGTGTCAATTTCTTTGGAATCTTCCATTTTAAAACTTTTAAGAAACTCTTTTACATACTTATGCTGATAGATCATAGTTCCATTTGAATTTTGTTTAATTTTTAAGCCTAAAAAGAAATTAATCTCATCCATCATGCTCATTTCAAATTCACTCCCCATTAGTTTAGCAAATTCTTCACTTCGCTTATCAGTAGTTGATCCAAAGATTATATCATCAATATATATCTGAACTACCAAGAGATCTTTACCTTTTTTCTTTCAAGAATAAAGTATTGTCAAGTTTACCTCTCTTGTAGTCATGCTCAAGCAAAAAAATTTATAATCTTTCATGCCATACTCTTGGAGCCTGCTTGAGTCCATAAAGTGCTTTGTCAAGTTTGTACACATGATCATGATTTTCCTTGTTTTCAAACCCTGGAGGTTGCTTCACAAACACTTCTTCCTTTAGATAGCCATTGAGAAAGGAACTTTTAACATCCATCTGGTGAAGGGTGAATTCCATGTAAGAAGCAAAGTCTATGAAGAGTCTTATTGATACTAGCCTTGCAACTGGAGCAAAAGTTTCATCATAGTCTATGCCCTCCTCCTGACTATATCCTTGAACCACCAATCTTACCTTGTTCCTTGTAACTGTTCCATCTTCATCAAGTTTGTTTCTAAAGACCCACTTGGTGCCAATCATTGATCTGTCCAAGGGTCTTGGTACCAGATGTCAAACTTGACTCCTTTCAAATTGGTTGAGTTAATCTCGCATTGCATTTACCAGTCTGCATCCTGCAAACCCTCAACAATATATTTAAGTTCAATAAGAGATAAAAAATCATCAAAAGCACAAAGATGCTTTAATGAAGATCTGGTTTTGATTCCAGAGGTTGGATCAGTAATGATGTTCTCAATGGGATGAGAACTTTGATATTTGTAAGGTCTCACAACCAACTTCTTTCCCCGTGATGTTCCTTCAGTGTTATTTTTTTGCTGTGGAATGGGTTCATGGACAGGTTCCATTGAGGTTTGATGATCATTTCCTCTTTGTTCTATTCCCCCTATCATGTTGCTCGGGGTGGATGAACCTGTTCCATCACATGTTCCCTCCTTCAGTACAGCTTCAGTCTGGGCTATGGTTTCATTTAAGTTTCTTACCAGCCCAATTGCTTCATCATCATGTTCATGTCTCTCATAAAGGATGTTAATTTCATCAAAATCCACATGAACACTTTCTTCAACACACATAGTTCTTTTGTTATAAACCTTATGAGCTTTACTATGTGAAGAATATCCCAAGAATACTCCCTCATCACTTCTGGGATCAAACTTGCCTAGGGAGTCTTTACCATTGTTGTGCACAAATCACTTGCATCCAAATGCCCTAGGATGGGATATATTTGGTTTTCTCCCTTTAAGTAACTCATAGGGAGTCTTCTCTACAAGAGGTCTAGTCATGCACCTATTTATGATGTAGCACGCAGTATTTACAGCTTCTGCCCAGAAGCTATGGGGCAATTTACTAGAAAGAAGCATAGTCCTAGCCATATCTTCTAGTGTCTTATTCTTTCTTTCAACTACTCAATTTTGTTGCGGAATTCTAGGAGACGAAAAATTATGATATATGTCATGCTCATCACAAAATTCAGCAAATTTAGCATTTTCAAATTTAGTACCATGATCAGACCTAATTGATGTAAGTTGATTACCTAGTTGTTTCTGAGTTTTTTTAACAAAAGAAGTGAATATGTCAAATGCTTCATCTTTAGATGTTAAAAACAATGTCCAAGTGAACCTAAAGTAATCATCAACAAGCGCCATCACATATCTTTTACCACCTCTGGTTAATGTTCTCATTGGACCATAGAGATCCATATGGACCAGTTCCATTGTTCTGGTGGTACTTACCACGTTCTTGCATTTAAAAGAGGATCTTACCTGCTTCCCCCTTGCACAAGCCTCACAAACTTTGTCTTCCTTGAACTTAATGTTAGGCAGTCCTATCACCAAGTCCTTGGAGACTAATTTATTGAGTTGACTCAGACTTGCACGTCCAAGTCTCTTATGCCAAAGGAGGGGATCACTATCCATCGCACTAAAGCAAGTGAGTTCATTTTTTGAAAGTGTGGACATATCTACAATGTATATATTGTTCACTCTTTTTTCCTGCAAAACAATCTTGTCAGTGGTAAAATTAATCACAAAACATTTAGTAGAGATGAATGCTACCAAGTTACCTCTATCACGCAATTGTGATACACTGATCAGAATGTATTTTAAGCCGTCTATCAAGTATACATTCTCAATAGAGTGAGATTCAGTCTTACCTACCTCACCAACCCCAATGATCTCACCTTTATTCCCATTTCCAAAAGAGACATTACCTCATTTGAGGTCCTCAAGTGAAAGGAACTGGTCCTTGCTTCCTGTCATGTGCTTTGAGCAGCCACTATTTATTTACCATATTTGGCTGCTCCCCTTCACTTGAACCTGCAAAAGGAAATCAGGGGTTAGTCTTAGGGACCCAAACTAGTTTGGGTCCCTTTCTATAGGAAAAATGATGAATTAAATTCTTTTTAGCCCAACTTGGTAGCAAATTCTTCCCTTGAACAAAATTTTTATTCTTTTGGCTTGCCTTTTCTTTTGTACTACATTCACTTTTAAAATGACCAGTTTTACCACAGTTAGTACAAATCTTATTCTCAGAAAAAGTGAGGTACTTGCTTTTGGGGTCCCACTTAGGTTGATGATTTCCAAATCCAAGTCCTCTTCTATTGCTATTATGATGTTCCTGCAGTCATGACAGAGCATCGTAGGACCTGTTCCATTTATTGGTTCTGCCTAGTTCATTCTTGACCTTTCCTAGATCCTCCTTCAAGACTCTTACCTACCCATTCTTCTTATACAACTCATATTTCAGTTTACCTGTATTTTCTTCTAGAGTGAGTTGTGTGCAATCCGTTGTCTTCTTACTTGTTCCTAATTTCAGTTTTAGGTTTTCAGATTTTAGTTCTAGGACATTTGCTTCAAATGCATGAACCTGGGTCTTTAGTGCAGTACTCTCACTTACTGTCTCACTAACTCTGAGTTCCAGGTTCCTACACTTTGCTTTTAAAATCAGACATTCTTTAGACAGTTGTTCCTTTTCATTATTTATATCCTCAGATTCATCAATGAAGTCTAGAAGTAATTCAGAAAGTTTTTCTTTAGATAAAAATATAATCTTGTCTTTGAGATGAAATATACTTACCTCAGATTCCTCAATAGGTTCCTTTTTGGATTCTCCAATTGCCATAAGTTCTTGTTCATCTCCATCTTCATCATCTGAGCTTTCTCCCCAAGCAGCAACCGTAGCCTTTGTTGATCCTTTATTTTTCTTGGGATGAACTTGTTCCTTCTTCCTGCTTCTTCGCCCAGCTCTTTCCTTCTTCCATTCAATTTCCCATTTAGAGCAGTTCTTGATGTGGTGATCAGTCTTCCCACACTTGTAGCAACTCTCATTGGTCGACTTTTCAGGAACCCTTGGTTTGTTTCAGTTTCCACTTCTTGAAGAATCCGTTCCTCTTATTAGGTATTTCTTGAAGTCCTTTGTGATCATAGTCATCTCATCTTCCTCTAGATCAGCACATTCAGTGATTCTGAGTGTGAGGCTCATTTCCTTCGTTGGTACATCCATCTTCATGGTTTGCCTTCTAAGATCATAAGTAGTGAGATTTCTAATCAGCTCATCCAACTTAAGATTTGCAATGTTCTTTGATTCCTGAATTTCAGTGATTTTGCTTTCCCAAGAGACTGGTAGAACCTTTGTCAGAATCTTCTCAACTTTGTCTTCTCCAAGAAGAATCCTTCCAATAGACTTAAGTTCATTTGTCAGTGTGGTGAACCTTGTATACATCTCTTGGATGGTTTCCCCTTTCTTCATAGTGAAATTTTCATATTGAGAATATAGTAGAGTTCCTCTGGACCTCTTCACTTGAGGGGTTCCTTCATGAGCCACTTGCAAGGTGTCCCAAATTTCCTTAGCAGTAGTACATCTTTGAATTATGTTGTACTCATCCGGACCAAGTCCACACACAAGCCATTTCTTGGCCTTGGCATTCTTCTCCCATTTCCTCAAGTCCTCGGTAGTGCAGTCAGCTCTTGTTTTTTGCACATCTACTCCTGCAACATTCTTCTTCATGGTAGCCAGGGGACCATCAGTGACAAAGTCCCATAGCTCATAGTCTTCTTCTATGATGTGGTCTCTCATTCTGTTTTTTCAGCTGGAGTAGTACTGGCTATTGAAGAGTGGTGGCCTAGCAGTTGATTGTCCTTCCCAATTTCCAGGTGGTGCGCTCATCTTGATCTTCTCCTAAGGTGTTAGCCTCTTCAAGGATAATCCGCTCTGATACCAATTGATGTTTTATACTTCAATACCACACAAAAGGGGGGGTGATTTGTTTGGCGAACAATTTTTCTCTTATACCGATTATAGAAAGACCTGGTTCTTCTAAGTATTCCTTAACCTACTGTTGATGAAATGGTAAATGCGGGAAGTAAAGAAAATAAGTATTTTACGTGGAAAACACCTGGCTCAAAAGGTGAAAAAACCACGACCTACTTCCCAGTAGGATTTTTCAAACCCTCCACTAAATCACTGAGCCAAAAACTGCATTTACAAAAGTAATTTTGTAAACCTAGGACTAACTCTAATCCCTTGTAGCAAATAGCCTCTAACTGTTGCGACAACTCCAAGTTAACTCTAACTTAAATGCACTGAGTACCTATTACAATTGCCTCTAGATAAAGCTGAAATATACAATTTGAAAATCACGTACAACAATTGAACTAGAATAAAAGACAGACACTTGGAACTGGTTCTTCTATCTGGTTCATGTAGCTTCAGTTTTGCACACTTGAATCTCACACGAATTGCTTGCAAAATGCCTTACTATTTTGCTCTCAATTCCTGTTTAACTTCTGTGTTTGTGCATCCCTGTAAAATGAGAACATCCTGCAATATATAGAGTTAGTAGATGAAGAAATAACTAGAGTTCTAATACTACTCTTCCTTGTGGAAGAGTTCTAGTTAATCTCAACTCCTAACTCCTTCCTTATCTTGGATAATGTTCTCTTTGAGTGAGGAGTCCTCCTCCTTATCAATTATGCAACTTTTTCGATCAAGAGATATTAAATATGCCAAATTATATTTATCTCCTTCACGTGCATCCTACATGTCTGAATCTGCCCGTGTCTCTGTACACCCAGGATGAACCTGGTTCATACCTGAATTCTTTTGTTAATCTTCAAAACTATCCTTCACTTGAGCCAACAAATTCCAAAGCTCATATCACGCTTAATTAAGTGGTTATCCACTAATTATTGTCTTATGCTTTTGGAGCCATGCTGCGGTTTTATTTGCAATTTAAAAAAAAGTGTCAATCATTTCATATTTGACATCTATGAGGATTTTCATGTGTTGTTCCACTTCAATCGTACGTGCGTTCATCGTTAGAGGAGCTGAATCTAAGTTTTGAAAATTCCAACAAAAAAAGGTAAAAAACAGATCAAGTAGTATTAAAATATTCAAAACGGTGAAGACTTTAATGGCAAATAAAAAAGTTAATACTACAGCTGTTCTTAATTTATGTAGTTTAATATTTTTGTACGTCCATTAAAAAAGACATAGGTTTAATAATAATAATATTTGTCTAAAACACTATTAAGGGTGAAAATTTCTATTTATATATAAAGCTTAACAAGTGCTTCTTATTTTTCTAATATGTCAAAAAGATTGAAAAAACTGGAAAATTTTCATGATAGATTCTCCAGAGATCTTCATAAATGGGGCACAAATATAATAAGAGAGGCGTGTGTATATATATGTGTGTATACGTACACATAACTAAAAGCTTGTATTCTTGAATTATGGTTGGTTATGTGCGTAAAAAAAAAAACAGAAAAATGTTGATCTTCATGTTGTTGGGTTGTTTTTTTCTTTTTCAGGTTATATTGCTTAGTTGTTTACACAGAAACTATGTAACTTTAAGGAAAATTATTAGTACTAATAATTAGGGAAAATCAGTCAGATGTTCTGAATGTTGCATAATTAAGAAAAACAAATATCTTTTCACAAGTTCCTCTTTTTCTTTTTTTTTGTCTAAAATAATAATCCACGCAATGACCACATATACCTATACGACGAATCATAAAAAGTACTTGACAGGCATCATATATATAGATAAAAATTTATTCTTAACTGATAGAGTAGTATTTACATAAAATCGATGTTTGTCAAATAAAGTTACACTTTTCTCTGAATAAAAAGACGATTCCAGTTTTTAATAATAATGTAACCTTTCTCAAAAAGAGAGAGGAATGAAGGACTAAACCTTGAGATGATGACAATTGATAAAGGTTGTTTACATGAGACCTATGGGCTCTTTGGTGCCACCAAACTAGTATTTGAGACTCTTTGAAGTCTAAGATGTAGGATATATGTTACAATATTAAAAACACCCATGAAATCTCTTGTTAAAAGTTACAGTTGCCAGGAATATTTCGATATCATATATATATATATATATATATATATCTTATTGAGTTAGTCGTGCATTAGACGCTAAATATATAGTACATACAATAAACCATGTATTATGTGTATAATTATATTAATTAATACATAATTTATATATACTAACTAGAAAAAATAAATACTAAATATGACTAGCTAGTTCCGTAAAGATCCCAAAAATATTGTATTAGTACTTAGTACTACAAAATCTTGTAGTGAAAGCTGAATGGGTCGGTGCTAACTTTCAATTATACTATTGTATATTGTAGAAATCGGGCTCGTCTACTGCATGACAGATCGGGCTCGGAGCGTGAGGGATTGAAGATCGACCCCGAGTCTCATCGAACCAGAACACGAGGTCAGAATTTCCATTCTCGAGAACATTGAGTCCATGATCTCGGGATCGACCCTAACCCCGAATGAGCTCGAGGAAACATTATAGGTATAACCAACAGAAGGCCGAAATAACGGAATGACGAAATATCCATAACTTGTCGGGTATCACGGTGAAAATTTCGGATGTATCAATAAGGGACCGGCAAACCAGCAAATCAGGAGATTTTTACCTTTTATAGAATTGTACATAAAGTAGGATTCCCCTACTGTTACGACCCAAAATCTACTCATGGTCGTGATGGCGCCTAACACTGTCGTCAGGCGAGTCAACAGTGAATGATTAACTTAATTACTTATTTTACCTAAAGTAGGACTCCCTTATTGTCACGACCCAAAATCTACTCATGGTCGTGATGGCGCCTAACACTGCCGTCAGGCAAATCAACAGCGAATGATAAACTTAATTGCTTATTTTAGAATTTCGAAACCATAATTGGCATCAATAAAATCGTAAGAAATAGAATAAACATGGTAAGTGATAACATTTACACGAACTACAAAAATAAAAAATCCGTAAGAAACCCCAGAAATCCGGTGTCACAAGTGCATGAGCATCAACTAAAAAATTTAATAAAATACAACATCTGTCGGGGATACAAATTAGACAGGAGGACATAAATAACTCTAATGGAGACTCGGCAAGCTGCGGATCGTAACATGGAATGCAGCTCACGGTATGTCCCCACAACATCCGTGCCTCCACGCCCAGAAGACCACCAGACATATATGTACCTGCACAAAAATGTGCAGCAAGTGTAGCATGAGTATGTAAATCAACGTGTATCCAGTAAGTATCTAGCCTAACCCAGAGAAATAATGACAAGGGTTCGACATCGACACTTACTAGTGGTCCAATAAGACAGCTATAATAAGAAGCAAGCATATATGGGGCAGAGTAAATAAACGAAATGAACAAATATAAGTACGTGGTACAATCCTCTACTATAAACTCGCGTTCTCAATTAGCAATTTTCTCCTCAAGATCTCACCAGATAGGTCGTCATACTTCACATCAGGAAAACTCCCAGATACACTAGCTTTTTGACAAATGATACACACTTTTCCATAGAAGTACTTTATAGAAATGCCGAGGTGTGCGGCTCGATCCCATCATAATCTGGTATATAACCATAGATACATCTATTATATATTGCCGAGGCTAACGGCCCGCTCCCATGAGAGTGTGATACATAATCCTACCGAGGAGAAAATCCCATAAGATGTGCGCAGTCCCGAGGATCGAATGACACGAACCATAGATGTATCTAACCTGCATGGGCGAATGGCCTGATCCCATTAGAATAAGAAGCTTTGATGGGCTCTTAACCCCACTCACGAATGGACATGTGAGTTATAAGGAGCTTTGGGAAAACCTTTCGATGAGAACGTATAATGCAGGTGAAATTCGTAAGATGAGTACAATTATTCTGTGGCAAATCATGCAGTTAGCCCGAATATCTACAATATCAAGTCTACCACTCTACACAAATCTAGTCTCAAATTGTAACGTGTAGTAAAGGAATCTAGTTGGTAAGAGACAACTCAAATAGTACAGTTATAGTATTGCGTGAACCTAAGTCTACCTGGACAATAACATGAATATAGTTACGTACGGACTCCCATCACCTCGTGTGTATTTATCCCCCACAACAAGTAACAAATAACAATTACAACACCTAGGGGTAATTTCCCCCTCACAAAGTTAGACAGGAGACTTACCTCGCTCTGAAGTTCCATAATCCGGCTCCAACGCTACTCTAACATCCCAAATCGATGCCCGTCGCTCCAAAACTAGTCAATCAATGTGAAAATCCATAAATATATACCCTAATACTTATAATAAATCAACTTATAACAATTTTTCACTCCGCTCGAAAAGTCGATAAAGTCAAGCCTCAAGCCCACGTGCCCGGATTCCGAATTTTTTTGAATATAAACATTATCCATAACATTGCTAACTCAAACATATAATTTATTCCAAATTTAATGCCCAAGTTCGTGGTCAAAATCCATAAATACAATTTTCTAGGTTTTCCTAAAAAATCCCAAATTTTTACATATTTTCATGTCTAAATCCATATATAAATCTTGCATTAAACTCACAATACGCGGGAATCACTTACCTTGACATAGTTGATGAAAATCCCTCCCTAAAGCTCTTAAAAATCGCCGCAACCAAGTTAAAAATGAGAAAAGAAGAGCCAAATCCCGCTATTAAAACGATTCTGCCCAGTGATATTTTTGCACCTGCGGGACAGTAGCCGCACCTCCGGCGTCGCTTATGCGGCCACGCCATCGCTTCTGCAGAAATCACCCATACATGGCGCCTCGCACCTACAGAAATATTCCCTGCTTTTGGACATCACAGGTGGGAGCTCCCTTCTGCTCCTGCGTCTTCTTACGCTTCTGCGCCCAACGCTTCGCTTCTGCGCTGGTGCAGATGCAGCCAAAACTCCGCACTTGCGATCCTTCCCCTGGCTGACTTGCTCCTTTTCTGTGACCCCTGGACTGCTTCTGCGACCCCTGGGCCACTTCTGCGGCCCCATACTTGCGGCCAAAACCTCGCAGGTGCGGTTACACTAGATGACAACAGCTTCAGCATTTTCATAAGGCCAAATTCAATCTTTAACCATCTGGATTCCACCCGAGGCCCTCGGGACATTAACCGAATATACCAACAAGTCCCAAAAAATAATACGAACTTAGTCGAAGCCTTAAACCACGTCAAACAACATCAAAATCATGAATCGCGCCTCGAATCAAACTTAAAATTTCCAAATTTCCAAATTCTATAACTTGTATTGGAACACATCTAATCAAGTCCGATTGGCCTCAAGTTTTGCACACAAGTCATAATTGATATTACGGGCCTACTCCAACTTCCGAAATCGGAATTCAACTCTGATATCAAAAAGTCCACTCCCGGTCGAACCTCCCAAAAATTATCCAATGTCCAACGTTCGCCAAATGACCCTAAAATGACTACGGACCTCCAAATTCACATCCAGACGTGCTCCTATGACCAGAATCACCATACAGAGATATCCACATTCTCGGAATTCCAAATAGACATTGATAACATTAAAATACGCTTCAACCAAAATTTATAACATCTTCTAAAAATGCCAACTTTCTACAATAAGCACTGTAACGCTCCTGGGTCATTCATAACCCGCTCCGGACATACTCCCAAGTCCACAATCATCATACAAACCTATTAGAACCTTCAAATCCCGATTCCGAGGTATTTTACTCAAAAGTCCAATCTTAGTCAATTCTTCCATCTTAAAGCTTTCAAAATTTGAGATTTCTTTCCAAATCAAGTCCAAACTTCCCGAAATAAAATTATGACCACACGTACAAGTCATAATATCTGAAGTGAAGCTACTCAAGGCCTTAAACCATCGAACGATGCGCCAGAGCTCAAAACGACCAGTCAGGTTGTTACACCTACTATATAAAGGGGGTATGATTACTTGTAAAGTACATTTTAACACGCATTCCAAAGCAATATATTATTCTTCTCTTTAAGTTTTTATTTCAATTGTGTCCTGATACCGATTGAAGTTCATTCAGTTCAAGGGTGGCCCTCCCCCCAAGTATGTGACTGTTCAATCCGCGTGGTTTGAATTTACTTTATCATACTTTATTTCAATTGCAATTTAATTTATCATTTTGTGTCGATTTAATCGACGTATCCTTAAACCACTTACAAATTTAATTGTTGTCCAATTTTGAGGATAAACAGTTTGGAGCCTACCGTGGGGCTAAGGATAATGGTGGTTATTTGATACAACTTTTCATAACACACACTATTTTACACTTGTTCTTCGAAGTTTCTCTGATTTCAGGCTAAAGCTAAAAATGTCGAACTCTCAATCAGCACCCCTACATGTTGACAATTAGTCCGTCCACCGTGGAGAAAATGACAATGTAGCAACCAGAAATGAGGTGCCCCCAGTCAACCTCGGTGGAGTCCCGGCCGCAGACCTGATCAACGTTATCTCACATGTGGCTATCAACACAAATTTTCCCACCAATCCGGAGGACAACGTCCATAGAGAGGTTCGATCGGTTGCACAAAGCACACAGGACGGTGAAGGTTGTAGAATAAACTTAATAGTAATCTTCGAAATGTTACAGGCTCAATAGATGGTGATATCCCAACTCCAGAACTAGAGCGGCGCATCGAGTAGGATTGAGCCCGAACCATTCCGGGAAGTTGTACACAGAGATGAACCGGTCTTAGAGAGATCGAATGAGAAGGAGTTGGGGACCATCCCGGTAATTGTGAAGATGCTCGAAGAGCTAATGAAACAGATACAGTCGGGGAGAAGAAAATCTAGGCAAATGATAAAAAGGTGGAAACATACAATTCCAGGGTTGATCAAATCTCAGGAACACCACTGATATTGAAAGGCCTGGACTCTTAGAAGTTCGTACAAAAGCCTTTTCCTCCGAGTTCGATTCCCAAGTTGATCCCTAAGAAGTTCTGCATGCCCGAGATTCCTAAGTACAACGGAACGACCAGCCCAAATGAAGATGTTACCTCCTATACATGCGCCATCAAAGGGAATGACTTGGAGGATGACGAGATCGAATCTGTCTTGCTAAAGAAATTCGGAGAGACCCTGTCAAAGGGAGCTATGATGTTATCACAATTTACCACCTAATTCTATTGACTCATTTGATATGCTCGCAGACTCTTTCATGAACGAACACGCAGGTGCTATCAAGGTCAAGACCAGGAAGTCGGATCTTTTCAAAGTAAAACAGAAGGATAATGAAATGCTCTGAGAGTTTGTGTCCCGGTTTCAAATGGAATGTATGGACCTTCCACCGGTTGCTGATGATTGGGCCGTTCAAGCTTTCACCCAAGGACTCAATGTTCAACGCTCGGTGGCTTCACAGCAGTTGAAGCAGATTCTGATAGAGTACTCGGCTATTACTTGGGCCGATGTGCATAATCGATATCAATCAAAATTCTGAGTCAAAAAACTAGTGGGTCCGGGAGAAATTCTATGTGAAATGAAAGGAGAAATGATCGAGGTCAGAGCACTCGGGGACTCATGATCAAGAACACCTTCTACAGGCCTATCGGTCCTAAAGAAGCACCAAGGGTATCAAAATATAACTTTAATGTTGATGCGGCTGCCATCGTATCAGCTATCGTACGCATCAAGGATACCAAATGACCTCGACCTCTACAATCCGATCCAGCTCAACGGGATCCTAACCAGATGTGAAAACATCATGGCACTCTTGGCCGCAGAACAGAGGATAGTCGACAGTTGAGAGAGGAAATAGCCTGGTTGTTCAACAACGGGCACCTTCGAGAATTTCTGAGCGATCGAGACAAGAATCATTTCATAATTAATAATTCTAAGAAACAAACCGAACCAGAAGAACCTCAGCACGTCATTAACATGATCATCGGGTGGAGTCGATATCCCTCAAGGACCGATATTGAAGCGCACCAAAGTGTCCATAACAAGGTAAGGAACCTTGTCTTTCTACGACAAGGACGCATAAGGGATCGTGCAGCCCCACAATGATGCACTGATAATATTTGTACTCATAAATAAATCTTGAGTTAAGCATGTGTTAATTGATCCAGGTGGCTCGGGCAACATCATCCGGTCGAGAGTCGTAGAGCAGCTCAATCTACAAGATCAAATCGTGCCTGCAATTTGAGTTTTTAACGGATTCAACATGGCATGTGAAACCACTAAAGAGGAGATAACATTACCGGTCAATGTTGTCGGGACCATCCAGGAGGCCAAGTTTTATGTGATCGAAGGAGACATGGGGTACAACTCCCTGTTTGGGAGACCACAGATCCACAACATGAGGGCGGTGCCCTTGACTCTTAACCAAGTGTTAAAATTCCCAATGCTAGGAGGGATTAAAACGATCTACGGAGAATAACCGGCCATAAAAGAAATGTTTGGAGTGGAAGAGGTGATTCCGATATCATCACTCGCAACGTCAAAGGAACCAATTTTGGATACAAAGCAAGAGGCTAAACAACAATCACCAACACCGTCCACGACCCAACCGGAAAAACAGGGGACTGATGAAGACGATGATCACAGGGTTCCCATATCCTGTATAGTCCCCGATGATTACGATGTCACTAAATCAAAGGTCGAGGAGCTAGAACATGTCATATTGACTGAGCATCTGCCTGATCGGAAGGTATACCTGGGCACGGGGTTAACACCCGAGCTCAGGAAAAAACTCATTCAATTTCTTATAGCTAACATAGATTGTTTCGCTTGGTCCCAACTTGATATGACAGGGATCCCATTGGAGATAACCACTCACAAGCTAAGCCTGGACCCGAAATTCCATCCGGTCAAGCAGAAAAGGAGACCCTTGTCCGAGGTCAAACATGCTTTCATCAAGGACGAGGTATCTAAACTCCTTAAAATAGGGTTCATTCGGGAGGTTAAATACTCGGATTGGTTAGCTAACATAATAGTAGTCCCTAAAAAAGGGCACAAATTAAGAATGTGTATAGACTATAAGTATTTGAATAAGGTGTCCCAAGGACTCTTTCCCTTTCCTCAATATTGATCGCATGATCGATGCCACGGCCGACCACGAGATTCTTAGTTTTCTTGACGAATATTCCAGGTACAACCAAATACAGATGGACCTAGATGATCAGGAAAAAACCTCCTTCATCACTAAGTTCAGTGTGTACTGCTATAACGTGATGCCATTGGATTCAGAAATGCCGGTGCCTCTTATAAACGCCTAGTAAACCGGATGTTCGAGGAAAAAATAGGAAAATTGATAGAAGTTTACATTGATGATATGTTGGTTAAGTCCCTGCGAGTAGAGGACCATTTAAAGCATTTGCAGGAGACCTTCAGCATATTGAAGAAGTACAATATGAAGCTGAATCTGGAGAAATGTGCATTCGAAGTCGGATCAGGTAAATTCCGTAGGTTCATGGTATCCAATCGGGGAATCGAGATCAACCCCGACAAGATCAAAGTCATCGAATAAATCACGATTGTGGAAAACGTGAAGGCCGTTCAAATATTAATCGAACGCATAGCCGCCCTTGGGGGATTCATCTCGAGGTCCTCCAATAAGAGCCACTGATTCTTCTCGCTACTAAGAAGAAGAACAACTTCTCGTGGACCCCGGAATGCCAACGAGCCTTGGAGGAACTCAAGCGATATTTATTGAGCCCGCCACTACTTCACACACTGAAGGCAAAAGAACAGCTATACCTATACTTGGTAGTATCGGAGATAACGGTAAGTGGAGTCCTGGTCTGGGAAGAACAAGGTACGCAATTTCCAATTCGCTATGTTAGAGGACTCTAGGTGAGGATGAAACTAGGTACCCTCTCCTAGAAAAATTGGCGCTCGCTTTGCTAAGAACCTCTAGGAAACTGAAACCATATTTACAGTGACATCCCATATGTGTCGTGACAACTTACCCATTGCGAAATATTATGCATAAACCCGAACTCTCAGGACGATTAGCCAAATGGGTCGTGGAAATCAGTGGGTACGATATTGAATATCGACCCCGGACAGCCATTAAATCTCAAATTTTGGCAGATTTAGTGACCGACTTTATGCAGACCCTAATACCCTAGGTCAAACGAGAATTGTTGGTAAACTTGGGGACTTCTTCGAGAATTTGGACACTCTTTACGGACGGGTCCTCGAACGCAAAAGGGTTCGGACTTGCAATCGTATTGAAGCCACCAATATGAAATGTAATTAGACAGTTTGTTAAAACTCTGAAATTGACTAACAATGAGGCCGAATATGAGGCTACGATTACAGGTCTCGAACTAGCCAAAACCTTGGGGGCGGAGGTGATCGAAGCTAAGTGTGAATCTCTCCTCATGGTAAACCAAGTTAATGAAACATTCGAGGTCATAGAAGAACGAATGCAAAGGTACCTAGATAAGTTGTAGGTAACATTACATCAGTTCAAGGAGTGGACTTTACAACACGTACCTTGGGATCAAAACAGCGAGGTTGATGCCCTTGCTAACTTAGGGTCTTCGGCCGAGGACAATGAGCTCAACTCGAGGGCAGTCATGTAACTCATGAGATTGGTCGTGGAAGTCATGCCGAGATAAACTCTATGAGCCTAACTTTGGTATTGGAGAAACAAACATGTTGAATATATAAAGATTGGAAAACTACCCTCAGATCCAAAAGAACCGAGAGCCCAGCGTACGAAGGAAGCCCGATTTAGCTTGTCTGAAGACTAAACCCTTGTCAGAAGGACATTCGATGGCCCACCAGTGATATGTTTAGGAATAAGAGATACCAAATACATCCTGAGGGAAGTTCACGAGGGCACCTGCGGAAATTATTCAAGCACCAACTCAATAGTTCGAAAGGTAATCAGAGTCGGTTGCTACTAGATCGACATAGATAGAGGACGCGAAGGAGTTCATGCGAAAATCTGATGGGTGCCAAAGACACGCTCCGATGATTCATCAACCCGGGGAGCTGCTACACTCGGTTTTGTCACCATGGTCGTTCATGAAGTGGGGAATGGACATCGTCGGCCCCCTTCCATGGGCACCCGCTAAGGCTCAAATATTGTTTATGACTGACTATTTTTCTAGTTGAGTGGAAGCCCAGGCGTACGAGAAGGTCAGGGAGAAGGAAGTCATCAATTTAATTTGGGACCACATCATAGCCGGTTCAGAATACTGGGCTAGATCGTTTGCAACAATGGAAAATAATATCATTGATAGCAAAGTGATCGAATTTCTTGAAGACCACAAGATCAAACGGATCCTATCAACAACCTACCACCCCAATGCGAACGTACAAGTACAATCGACCAACAAGACCATAATCCAAAACCTCAAAAAGTGGTTAACCGATGCAAAAAGAAAATGGAAGGAAATCCTGCCAGAAGTCTTATGGGCCTACTGTACGACCTCAAAATCCAGCACCGGGCAAGATCGTGTGCGACAATAAGGATCAGTGCAAATTTTTACGCCTGAAATCACATGTTGCACTTTTTTTCCCTTGGACCGGTTTAGTCACAAATGGGTTTTCCGGCATGGTTTTTAACGAGGCAACAATGGATCGTGCTAACTTAGAATCGAAGACTATTCATGAATCAGTGTCAAATATCACATTAACAGTATCCAATGCTTCTCTATGATCATCCTCGAATACTGGGGGCATTGCCCTAGGATATCGACTTTAGCAAGGAAATAAATTTCGTGGTTGAATAGTCTCGGCTCGATCGATAACTTCTTGGTTGAACAGTCTCGTCTCGATCGATAAGATTTATTGTAAGGGACAAACGGTCAATTGAACCTTGCCCGCATAGACTGCTCAATCCCTAACACAAAGCTTGTACACATGTGTAACTATTACGCACAAGAATAAAAAGAAGTCTCTTCTTGCGGACAAATATCGTGTCTTTTAAAATTTTCTTCCATTTCTTAAGGAATTTCCTACACTCGATCCCCTAAAGGTATCGAGCCCTAGGGACACCTTAATCCGTTAAACGGCCACTCCCACTCGGGGACTGCCGTCCAAAGATAAACAGGGGCAGCCTGGGCTATCAAAGCCCGAGGGTATAAGACCTATTAGGCAACTAGCGAACTTTAAAGGCGACGACCATCCCCACTCATGGACTGTTATCTTAGGCAATCCCAGATAACTCGGGATAACAAGCCCACAGGGCAACACCCAAATTAAAAAGGCTACGACCATACTAAAATGGCCTGGAGACGTCCATGACCCGTCATAAAAACAACAATGCCTTAAAATTTCTTAATTGGTTCTAAAGGCTACCTTCGACAAACTATAACCTGAAAAATTCTAAGAACTTTGGGGAAAAAATTTCCGGTCACACTGAACTCCGACGATGCCTAAGAACAAACTGATGTTGAAGGCAAGGTTTGTTCGAACCTCTGAATATAACCTAACTATATCATGCTAAGGAATTTCAATCTTTGCAAATACAAGTAATAAAACAAAAGGGAAAATTCAAAAGCTGTTGAAGGGAAAAAGCCTTATATACATATCAAAAAATTCATTTTACAAGAGCCAAACAACCCCGATGCAAATTTTTACAAAGGCCAAATGGCCTCAACAAAAGGGTAATACAAAAAGCAAAAAAAAAACATCTGAAAAGAGCCTAAGTGGCCTAGTGTTTGTCGGGGACTGCATCATAACCTTTGGGGTATCCTCCACCCTCGGACTCACCCAAATCTTCAGAATCCTCATCATCTTTGGGATAGGACAATTTTTTGGCCTCGGCTTTGAGCTCCCTGGCATTCTCAATCTCAGCTGATAAGTCGAAACCCAAGCATGAATTTCCTCAAGGGTGAGATTTCCGCTTTGCCTGCTCGATGATATCCCTTTCTCGAACCTGAGCCGCCTTGACATCAGTCTTATAAATGGCCACCATCTCACCGGCATCGACTTTAACAACTTAGGCCTCCGACTTGGCCGTCTCAAGATACTTGGCTGGATTTTCTTGATCGGAGACGGCCGATCTCAGCTAAGATTGGAGCTCCTCGATCTTTTTAGCCTGAATCAAGGCCTTTTCCTTTACATCTCGAAGCTAGACCTCATTTGAAGCCAATTGTCTCCTTTTCCGAAGCCAAGCGATCCATGTTGCATTTCTATTCTTTCGTCTCGACCTTTACCACTCCACCCCTACCCGGAGCTTCTTGATATGAACAAGATTCTTTTGGACCTGTGGGTTTGGAACGTTAGCCACCGTGTCTGACTCATCGTCACTAACATCAAATACTCTTCTTACCTACTCGACCAGGTCGACATGCTCCTTCTGAGACGCCTTTAGCTCAGCTTGGAGTTTCTTATCCTCGCCCTCATGTTGCTCACTAAGAAGTTTGTAAGCATCCCTCTTCTAAGTAAGGCCTCGAGTCTCGACCTCATGTTGGTTTAACTCTTCCCAACATCAGAGAAAAGTCTCGTGATGAAGCACCGAGGCCTACAAACACAAAGAAAAAAGTTATGATTATTTACGACTTAATCTAAGTACATAATAGAAGTTATCAAAAGCCATCCGAAGTTACCTGGTTTAACGCCTGTTGTGCTTCATTGAACAGGCAGGGCGCATCCACCTCGTTCATTTTAGCTTGATCCTCTTCAGTCACCAAGCACCGAAGATAATTGGCAACCCCTAGGGGGAAGAGAGGATCCAGACATCCTCTGTAATAAACATGATGATAGACCTCTTTCGTTCAGGATTCACACTCGGAGCTGGGAACCAGTTGACTAGTTTCAAAATTGAAGACGGCTCGCTGGTTCCCGAAGATGGACTCTTCATTGGCACCGGTTAATCACCCACCCCGGCGACGTCCTCCGTAGAGTCTAATCCATCTAATACGTTTTGAAAGGGGTCTTCCACACCTCGTTTGAGCGTCCTCTCAGCATCTGGGCCTCGCTGATCATGGAATCAGTAAACTAAGGCAACTCAGAGAGATCTATCACTCCAAGTACGTCCTTTGGGGAATTGTCCTCTGCCCGAGATGCACCGACCGCTGTCTCTTTGTCGGCCTCCCTAACTTGGGGCAAAATGACCTCTCCCCTCCTTAGTTCTGAGGCCTCAGCCACTGCCTCTTCATCGGCCCCCTGATTTAAAGTAATACGGTGTCGCTTCGCATGCGGGCCACCAGTTCAGAGGACTCTTCTTCTTACTCTTCGGACTCATCCCTCAGCTAATGGAGTGGGTCCGATGGGAGCTCTCTGGCACTGGTGCTTTCATTGGATTTGCACACCAACCCCCTCCTATGTTGTTTCTTCTCCGAGTTTAGAGAACTCAAAGCCCTTTTTCTCTAATTCTCCTCACCCTGTCTAGGAGCAGGGGACACAGTGGGGAAATCCCTATCACCGGTTGTAGGCCTCATTGAGATATCCTTGGAAACAGCTGCAAAGAAAAAAGAAATCTCACCATGAGAACAGCCCTCGCACCGGCCCTTCCAAATTTTGCGCCATGCGCGCTTGGAATACGGATTTTGTGACACAATGCCCTCGACCCACTCCTTGAATCGAGGGGCTGCATTCTAGACCGAGCAACAGTTGCACCATCACCAAACACCAATAAGAATGAAGGAAAATAGAGTGAAATAAATCTTGGAAAAATGACATTTTACTCACGTTTTGTGTTCCACTTCTCAGGGAATGACATGTACTCTGCTGGGATCAGGTCCGAGGTCCTCACTCGAACAAAATGGCCCAGCCAACCTCGATATCGGTCTTTGTCAATTCTCGAGAATGGGGCTTTACTATCCCGTCGTGCAAGTTTAATCAGTCCCCCCCTCCCCCGAAAGATTCGGGGTCTGTATAGGCACATAAGTTGGTCAACGGTGAATGAACATCCATTGATCTTGCTCACGAAGAACCTGAGGAGAATGACGATCCTCCAGAATTAGGGGTAGATCTGAACAAGGCACACCTCGTACCTTTTGTAGAAGTGGATGATTACCGGGTCCAACGGGCCCAGCATAAAGGGATATGTGTAAACACTTAATTATCCCTCGACGTGCGTAGTGATATCTTCATCGTGCCCGGGAACCACCACGTCTTTTCCGACCCAGTTGCAAACCTTTTTGACCATAAGAAGAATTTCTTCGGTGATCGAGAAGATGTACCTCGAGACCTTCTCACACCGGCCCGAAACGGGTGAAGGTTTTTCAAATTTAAATCGATAGTCACCGAGCACCCGCCAGAAATAAACGTGCTAAGAGGAGTTTCCACTGCTGGTTCCTCGTCGGCCGGCTGTGATGTAGATGTAATTTCCTTTTGGGAACTATTTTTGAAGTCTTCACCATTTTCTTTTAAATGAAGGGTAAAAGATGAAAAAGTAAGTTAAAGGGGTACACTTGATGGTTTGGAGTGAAGACAAGCGAAACATTTTACAAAGATCTCAAGAAATCAGGATCCTGGTGCTAGAAAAGCTAGAGATTTCTAAGGAACAAGAGTAGAGAATGTTTGGATGTAAAATTTGAATTAATTAAAAAGGGGGTATTTACAATTTTCAAACGACAGTTCAAATCCAGAAGTGGCTGACCAACAACTGACGAGCATTTAATGCTATTAAGATGTGACTGACGAGACGTTCGTTCATTTTGTTATTTCTGACGCGGAGTATCGAGGTGAGAATCGGAAGCTCATATCATTTCTCATGGTTTCCTCTCTGAAAAACGAGGGAACTATCTGTATATGGTCGAAATCGGGCTCGTATACTGCATGACAGATCGGGCTCGGAGAGTGAGGGATTGAAGATCGACCCCGAGTCTCATCGAACCAGAACACGAGGTCAGAATGTCCGTCCTTGAGAATATTGAGTCCATGATCCCGCAATCGACCCTGACCCCGAATGGCCTCGAGGAAACATTGTTGGTATAACCAACAGAAGACCGAAATAACGGAAGGACAAAATATTCATAACCGGTCGGTCATCATGGCGGGAATTTCGGCACGTATCAATAAGGAATCGGCAAACCAGCAAATCGGGAGATTTTTACCTTTTATAGAATTGTACCTAAAGTGGGACTCCCATACTATATAAAGAGGGCCTGATAACTTGTAAAATATATTGTAACACACATTCCAAGCGATATATTCTTCTTCTCTTTAAGCTCTTATTTCAAATGTGTTCTGATACCGATCGAAGTTCATTCAGTTCAAGGGTGGCCCTCCCCCAAGGCTGTGATTGTTCAATTCGTGTGGTTTGAATTTACCTTATCATACTTTATTTCTATTACAATTTAATTTATCTCTTTGTGTCAATTTAAACTATGTATCCTTAAAACCACTTACAAATTTAATTGTTATCCGATTTTGAGGGTAAACAACAATATAGAAACATTCTTTTTTTGGAGTGTACAGAAAAAATTGGAGACGGAAATGTAGAAGCATACGTTCAATATTATATATAATTTAAGTACTATAATGTTATAAATAATTATTTAATGGTGGATATCCATAACCCATAAAAGAGTAATACTCACTACTCTTCTCCATTATCTCCATGAACCTCCCACTACTTCTTACCATTATGATTGTAACTCCCATACCTCTATAACCTCCCCATGATCCTCCTACATGATCTCAAATGTTTAATGTCATGTTTATGACATTCTTTTGTATACCTCTATGTAATACTATAAATAGAAGATGAGAAGTGATATTGTATACACTAGAATACATGAAAGAAATAAGAATATCTCCTCTCTTTCTCTCTATATCTCTTATTTTGTTTCTTATTTTATGTTATTGCTTTGATCTTAGTTTCTTAACACGTTATTTTATTCGTCAAGTTGTGGTAGGTGTTTCTTAGATTTCACGGCCTGCCTACTCATACCCTTTTGGCTGTCATGTAACTATTGTTTATCTGTTTTCACATAAAATGGTAAGAGTCTTTATGCTATTTTTGTTTACTAATCCACGAATTTTTAATTTTATGATTATGCTTAAAAACTAACATGCAAACTGTGTATTAGATTGGAACTTGCATAATAATGAAAATCACAAAATGATGTTGTCAACAAAATTCGGATCTTCCCTACAAGAACTGCCACATTGCACAAAATATTACGTTAAATTCTCTCCTATGTCGGAAACGAACAATACAACTACTGCTGGTACTTCAAGAAATATAGCCAGCAACACTTCAAGTAATCCATTGGATCAAAGATCAGATATAACATTATCATGATGACACAATTTATCACTTAGAATAGTCATCATCATACTAACTTTTTAAGATATACAGAGTCATGTGTCATTGAGTCAATTCACCGCGTATAACCATGATAACAGAGTGAATTACTAGTTCACTCATGATAACCGCGTATAAGCTGTTATGCATTCGGTGTGGTAGTTTACACTTTGAAGCTATAGATCATTCTTCAATCTGTGGTTTAATATATTAGAATAGGTGTTCAAAGTCCAACGGACCTATTTAAATAAGTTCAAGTAATGATCTAATAAGATTAGTAGGCTAATTCAATTGCGGAGTGTCAAGTTTAATATTTAGGTGCATTATGGTAATAAGACAATTTACCATATCGTCATTATCTGCATAATCCATATAATACTTTTCCTTAGAGTTAATATTAATAGATATACTGCATAATCTGTTTATGCTTTTTGTGTCTAAAATTTTAAAAGTTATGGCGAGTTCTCCCCTTTATCGATGCAGATACTTAAGTTTTATTTATCACTAGATGAGTTTACACTTATATCTATTGAAAATGATAATACTTTTAAGTCTTATGATGATTAAATACGATGATGCAAGGGTAAGAAAAATGGGTTCAAGCCCACCGTATCATGCAAGTAAGACATCGATTCGAGTCTTGATGCACCATGATAAGAGTTGGGTTTGAGTCCCAACACATGCTTTTATATGGTGAGGCATTGAGTTTGAATCGCAATGCACCATATTGATGATATAATGATGACTAAAGAAAAATGATGTATTTTTCATGAAAAAGTATAAAGTTTGTCCCACTTGATTTGCTCCATTCTTGAAGTTAATGTGATAGCGGTGCATAATAAGTCTAAATGAAGATAAGTGGTTGACCAATGCCATATTGATGATATAATGATGACTAAAAAAAATGATGTATTTTTAAGAGTTGGGTTTGAGTCCCAACACATGCTTTTATATGGTGAGGCATTGAGTTTGGATCGCAATGCACCATATTTATGATATAATGATGACTAAAGAAAAATGATGTATTTTTCATGAAAAAGTATGAAGTTTGTCCCACTTGATTTGCTCCATTCTTGAAGTTAATGTGATAGCGGTGCATAATAAGTGTAAATGAAGATAAGTGATTGACCAATGCCATATTGATGATATAATGATGACTAAAAAAAATGATGTATTTTTTATGAAAAAGCATGAAGTTTGTCCCACTTGATTTTCTCTATTCTTGAAGTTAATATGATAGCGGTGCATAATAAGTCTAAATGAAGATAAGTGGTTGACCAATGAACGTGGTCGGACCAAAAATCAAAATAAAAATAGTCATCATTATGGTAATTGTAAAAAGGAGAACAATAAGGGTTCTCAAAATGATCCTTCAAAGGTGAAGGAATATTTATCAATGTGGTATGTTAATATGAGACACGTTCACGTGATTATAGTCCATTCATCGAAAATGTTACTTGTGATAAACATTGTAAATGCACGCTCATTCTTGAAAGTGAATGTGAATATATATATATATATATATATATATATTCACATTCACTTTCAAGAATGAGCGTGCATTTACAATGTTTATCACAAGTAACATTTTCGATGAATGGACTATA